>JZLH01S0287413.1:18856-34321 GCA_001188425.1 Eucidaris tribuloides
AACTTCTGAAAACAATTGAAAATCAATCCCAGAAGGTTATTGAAATGATCTATCAGTGTGAATGGTTAGTTCTGGCCTCTCCAAGGACAAGTTATCTGAATTCAGGCCAAATTTAGGTATAATAAGCAATCATTTCAAACAAAAATAGAAATGTACAGTACATTTTGAAACCTAGTCTCACATATGGTCTACATCAATCCAAATTACAACAAAACACAAATACTGTATCTTATTCAGATAATTCAGTGTATATTTGGAATTCTGTGTACATTAAAAAAAAGGATGCCATAAATTTATTCATCATGATTCTGAAGTACAAATATACAGAGAATGCATAAATGAAATCTCTATGAAGTATGATCCATTTTAAGTAACTAAAAAATTGAAATAAAGATGCATTTGACAAATTCTGTTAATCCCTTTCCGTTCACTTTAGAGAGCTAATAGTGACTAAATAGGTTGATCCCTATATGTAACAGCTGACTATCCCCTCCCTGACTAATCCTTCAGTTGTATGCAACAGATTGAACTTCTAGGTCACAATTTCTCACACAAAAGAGAAAAAAAAATCAATTGAATTTTAGTAATTACCTCAAACAAAAATCATTTACTCCAAAGATATAAATTGTTTATTTCCCAACTTCCTTTGTAAACCTTTCACTGAAATTTTAAAACCCATAACCCCTTTTCTCATGAAAAATACAACATGCAAAATGGATTTTATGAAGAGAAATTGCCATTTTCCATGATCATCATACAAATCATGAAAATACCATAAGAAGAAAGCCTGATATACAGATATAGAACATGCCACTGATATTTTCACAGCAAACTATATACACCATTTATTATTGTATTAGAAAATTAAATACACATGTACTGCTTTAAATTATACACCAAATTTGAATGCCACTCCAAATATGCACAGGTTTACAACAACAAACATAATGCTGCATATTATGCAAGCAAAACAGTTTCTTTAAAAAAAAAATGAAACATTGTAGATGAAACTGGATTGTATGACATATAAATTTTAAACATCAGAGAAAAGGAAAATTATTCACAGTATACAGCCTTTGACACAAGCCCATTTAGAAAGTTTCCTGATATATTATGCGAAGAATTACATGAATGTCCACAAAGCTACACAAATTTACACAATTGAATGGGAAATATCCAAACCCTTCAATCCAATACACCAGAAGTTTAGAGAAGTTGCGAGTACAATCAAACAGAAGACACGTTGAAACTCTGATGACAGGTTGATATAGTTTGGTTGTGTAATCATGCATTTGTAATAATTCAAAGATATTCAAAAGCAAGGACAAAATAATACCAATTTGAAGGAATAAGTTACTATTTTGTAAAGATAATATTGTTTTTTGAATACATATTATTACAAAAGTTAAAGCTGAATAGTCAAATTACTGATGTTTATAAATTACACTCATACTGATCAGTTATTGAAACTTGTGCAGTTGCAATATATTTTTTGTGTGCATTTGCCAAAATACAGACATGAGCAGTTCCAAAGCAAGGTGACTCCATGATCAATATTTTACAGTATATTCCTACACTAGTTAAATCATATGGTTATTACCCGAAAACAAATGTACAGAAGTATGGCATACATATAGCGAGGGAGGAATTGCCATATTGAGCAAACATATATGGCAGTATATAAAAACGTAATGATCTATATGTCTAAAGACATGAAGTATTACAAGTAATAGAACTCATGATTATTTGCATAAGTTTTGCAGGTACGCACAACTCAATTATTATGCAAATTTAAGTTCTAGGGACGGGTGTTGACTTCGTGTACTTCTAATGCCTGAATTTGATCATTACTTAAACATCATGCCAAATATTCATTGTGATTTAGTTTTATGAAATTAATCAAATTATCATCAAATAGTGCATAAATACACCTGTGAACAATATCTATGTGTGAGCTACACATACACAGTAGCTGCCATGTACATGGGGCAGATATGGCAAATGAAGTTTTCACAGTTAGTCCAATAACAAGTAACTAAGTGGTTCAATCATTTAATGTTCGTGACTAAGGCCCGGGTTACACCGACATAACCGTTCTGAGAACGGTCTCAGAACGCTTCCAGTAATCATCTCAGAACGGGTTTGGACCTTCACTGGTGTGGTTACACCGCCGTCAGACGACCCGTCTCATGTTCAGTAGAGCAGCGGGTTACCACTGGCAACGATTTAACCACGCCCGTTCGGTGGTTAAATGTCTATCCACACTTCCGGCCTACGCGGTTCGCGTGTATACTAACTTCCTGTGCTGGACCGGTTTCGGAACGGTTGTGTGGTTACACCGAGTTCGAAACGGTCTGAGAACAGTCTCAGACCACCTCTGGAGGTGGTCCGACAAAAACGCTTTCGGAACGCTTTTGGACCACTTTTGGGTTACACCGAGAGTGAACCGTTATGAGACCATTCTCAGAACGCTTTTGCCTTTCGGTGTAACCGGGGCCTAACTATGCTACTTATTGCAACCCTACTCCCTGAATGGAATGTATGAAGTGATATGAACATTGAAATCATGAAAGTGTGGCATATACAGTACATGGAACATTGTGGTTTAAAAATGTGAAAAATGTCAAGAATGTAAATGATGTATGTGTTTGTTACATGGTGTGCCGTTGAGTACAACAACAGAAGTATGAATTAATACATGTATGAATGCACAACAAAATCAGGGTTAAACATCCACTACCACGATGTACACAGTCACAGGAATTTCAACCACTCTGCCGCATGCACATGGAAGCTAACACAAGTTGTGCCCATGCCTTGCCCATGCATGTATCACAGCAGCATGCAGTGTTAACATAAATGTAACATTTCGTTTCAAGGGCACATGGGTGTGGGAGGGTTCAGGTGCAAATGGGTAGTGGGGAATGGTTAAATTTAGTAACAGGAGAGGTGAAGTTTGAGGAAGGGTGTGGTTGAGGGATGAGGTATATTTGTATGGGTGTGATTGAAAATGAAGGTGGTTGTATGTGGTGTGATGATGAGTTCGGTTGAGAAGGGTATGGATTATGACAGAGATATAGAAGGGGAATGATATGGGGGGGTACCCATGCACACTGGAATACACACGTCTAGTTATGAGAGATGGTAGCTGATTTTTGGGGGGGGGGGGGACAGTCGCCCACATAATTAGCTCACGGAGGGGGAGATTCCCACACAAATGTACTCACTAACATGGGGGGTGGGTACACATGCACACCTGGGAGCTTACATACTGTCTATGTGTGAGATGGTTACTGATTTTGTTTTGTAGGGGAGGTGGGAAAGTCCACAAAATTAGATTAACTGGGAGGGAGAATCAAAAATGTGCTCAACTAAATATGGGGTACACATGCATTCACTGGAGTTACATACTGTCTATGTGGAGGATGGTAGCTGATTTTTTATTTTTTTTTGGGGGGGGAAGGGGGGGAAGGGTGGGGAAGCCGCCACAAAATAGCCTCACTGGGACGGGGGGAGATCCCAGAATGTGCTCACTAAGAAGGAGGGTGGGAATGGCTGAGAGATGCGGGTATGAATTGATTATTAACCCAATCCACAGAGGTGTATTATACATACATGTATACTTGTTTTATATTAATCATAGCCTGTTTTTACTTTATGTACAAAAGAGTAACAACATGTAAAGGGGTACAAGTAAAGCTAGCCCAGCTGTATAATAATCCACCGAATTGAAAGTTACATACACAGTAAATGGTTTTTAGAACCACACACCAACCAAGACACAAGATGGTTTGTCATAATATCCTTCCACCTCAGGACAATGAGGAAACCAGTGAGACGGAAAAGGTCTTTAATACTGCACAAACTCTATAGCATAAAATGCCCTTTACCCATACAGTCTCATTATCAAGCAATGATATGCAATTTTAAGGATGATACTTACAAAGCAAAATGATTTCATTTTAGTTGATCTTCCATTTCCTTCTGAGTGTCTGTTCTTCTTGAAGAGTGTGTCGTCTATACACGATTTATCATTTATAGCACAATGTCAGCTTTAAAGTGTTCAAGTTTAAGTGTATTTAGTTCATTTATCATTTAATACAATGCCACTTAAACCAATTTTTGATCAACAATCAGCTTTAATGTACAGAATTGTGGCAAATTACCAGACACAATTCTTCATTCAGTGTTCTACGTGTCAATACATCATCAGGATAAATACCACATACAATATTATATAGTACAGTATATGATATCTTTGCTCATTATTCATTCAATTTATCATCAACAAATTTCCCAACAATACTTTTTTTCAAGTAGCGTCATTATCACATCAAACATCAGGAAACAATCAGATCTGGCAAAAAATTAATTTCTATCTGTCTTTTTAAAACTACTGGTACATTACTGGGCAGATATTATTATAGCATTACTCTAGGCACTTCTGTTCTCCTTCCTGCTTTTTTTTTTTTTTTGGGGGGGGGGGTTAATTTCTAATAAAAATCAAATCATTTCATGACATGTTATTTTCAGAGCATTGTTTATAAAATAAAATCCATCACTATCACAAAACACTTGGATAGTTCCCCCCCCCCCTTTCACTTATACAATGTAATTCACCTTTATTAGGCTTCAATAATTTGCAATAACAGGCAACTAATTTCACACACAATTAACTGTGGCACTAAAATTAGAGTGACCTCCATTATACGATATTACATAAATCTGATTCGGTAATACTTTTATCTTGATTTCTAAATATCATCTTTTGTAATCATTTCATAAACGCATTACAAAACATCTCTGTGTTTTTATCAACAGCTTTTTCCCTGCTATATCACAATCCACAGACTTACCTCCCTCTTTGTAACAGCCAATAAGTATGCGTATAGTCTCATATCTAAACCCAAGTTGGATTTGAAGCTTCCATCGTATTCTGCCGAACATTGATAACTGCTGCTGCGATCAGGACACATAATTCACTGAGCGCCTCTATATCTAATATAGCGTATGTTAATGCTTTCTAAAAAATCAACGTAAGATCCTCTACCATTTTGACGAGTTCATTTCGTGATATCATATTCTCAAATGAGTTGTCCATTAAAGACAGCAGGATGAGCCCACTTAAATTTGTAAAATGTTGCAAGAAGCATTTTTTTTTCTTTTTTTTAACACAGGTGGACCAATTGCTCTGAATAAGGGGCTGGCAATGTCTGCCTTATGTTCACACAGACACAGACACAGACACATGCACACACACACACACACACACACACACTAAAACAACACTCACACACACACACACACACACACACACACACACACACACACACACACACACTCGCAACCCCCCAACCCCCACCACACACACACATACACAACCACCACACACACACATAAATCCATTAACACACACACACACAAGCACAAATGCACAAACACACACACAAACACATACACAAGCACAAATGCACAAACACACACACACACAAACACACACACACAGGTATGTACAGCTTTCAATATCTGCCCTGTGAACACAGCATGTCATTATGTGGGTGTGACTGCCTATGCAAGTTAATCTCTGCTGAGATTAATGATTTACTAATTCCCCCATGATGGCCCCCACATAGCGATGATAAAATACCGATTCTTTTCTCTTGACGACTGTCTTCCAGGATGCAAACTACGCTGTCAATCACTACCGAGACATTTGGCGCGATTTTGCGCTTGACGCTTTCAGGGAATAACCTATTTATTTTTGGTGCAGTTTGAGTGATTTTCTCATGATTAATCACATGAATGTGCATAAACAGAACTATGTGATGATGAAGTGTGTTGCATGTGTCACCGCTAACTAACATACTGTAAAATAGAACTTTGTTGATAGCTATGGCATACATGTATACTGTACAATAATATACACACTAACAAATGTATTGTTATTCAAGATGTTTGTATGTATGGTAACAAATTAGTTTTGGTTTCAGAGCAGGACAGTTTACCCCTTTGCATCTTAGAAGTTTACATATTGCTAGGAGTAGCCATATGTAGATGTCTGTGCTACTACAAACATCTTTTTGGTGTTATTAAAAATTCATACTTTTCCATAAATGCTACACAAATATTGTTGCTATATGTCCCAACCTTCAGAACCAGGATTTAAACAAAGTAGCAATGTCAGTATGATGTAAATGTGCAATTGCTCAATGGATGAGAAGAACTAACGGATCATATAAGCCATTACCATTATCATAATCTCCAACATCATAGCTGCTAATACAAGAATTTGGTTGAATACATATAATTGTAACATTCTTTTTTTCTGATTGCTCATGGTACATGTACATTAATGGACCATTTGCAACACTATTTATTATATTTAGTAAAATAATAGTAGTAGTAGTAGTAGTAATATAATAATAATAATAATAATAATAATAATAATAATAATAATAATAATAGTAGTAGTAGTAGTAGTAGTAGTAATATAATAATAATAATAATAATAATAATAATAATAATAATAATAATAATAATAATAATAATAATAATAATAATAATAATAATAATAATAAATTCAGAATAAGAATACTGATAATGATGATACAAAATAGTAATAATGTTACTAGACTTTAAATGTTGCTGCTATATTTCATCACCACCATAAATCATCATCCTTATCATCACCATAAATCATCATCCTTATCATCACCATAAATATTTTTATTAACTGCAAATCTTTAGTATATAGTACAAAGGGATATGGAGAATGAGAGGAATATAAGCACAAACCCAACATGACCAAGGACACAGAAAAACTAAATGAACATAATGTAAGTCCATGCATCACACCATGCCAAGAATGACTACAGGGAAAGAGTAAAATAAACAAACAAACAAACAAACCACACTGGAGTAAACAATGCAAAGACAAACAAACAAATGATGCCACAGGGTTAAGGACTGACAACACTAACTTCTGCACATTGATTGACAAAAAAAATTAAGATTAGTTCAAGATGAAATATAGAACATGTATGCAATGAATGCATTATTACGGCTACAAGTATTCTGATGAAAGTTATCTGCAACCCCCTGTGCACACACATGATAATAATAATTCATTATCATCAACAAAAACTTCAACCCCCCCCCCCACCCCACCAATTATCCCCAGGGAACTACCCCCTACATTCATTAGAGGAAAATTGCCCATTGGGCACATCATCCAGCTTGGACACTTATCCCAAAGAAAACAACTAATTAAATTATTACTATTCTTAAAGAGTGGATTTTAAAGTTAGTAAACATGACGTATGAGTTTTTTTTAAAGTCAAAATTCCATCCATGAAAAAATAACTTGCTTCTAAATGGATTACAGACTCAAAATGTCTTTGTTTTAAATCTACCTGGACTTCAGATATATCATACTATGAATGAATACTAACAACGAAAACTGAAGACATTTAAATGGAAAACGCAAGTTAGGGAGTTCACACACAATACCTCACAGCTGAATTCTCATATATTTCCATGATTACACTACATGTAAATGCTATTTAGACTGCAGTGATGGTCACACTACAAAATCATCAGATATTTTGACTACAGATCCAAAAGGATCCATTTGTAAGGAACTCCTCAGGTGTGCAAAAACTTAATTTCATAGTTAAATTGATTACACAAGTCCATTGTCATTATCCTTTATGAGAAAATAATCACTATGAATGGTTTCAATTTCTAAACCACTTTCACAACCTGATCTAAATTTATCAATTTTTTTGAATGGTTTATTAGTTTTGTGAGTACCATTCAAAGTGCCTGTACTAGATAAAGCCTGCCTTGAAGCAATGCTAGAGATTGCACAACAGTATATGCTTTTGATTGTTACGATCTCTGGAGAAAATAAAACTACCATCTCATTCCCATGAATACAAGAACTGAAGAAATGAATAATTTGATAAGTAGCTAACTGAACTAATTAAGACCTACTATGTTAGTAACAATAAGATGTCAAACTAATCAAGAAAAAAAGGGAAAAGGTATTTGAATGGCATAGAAATCAAGCAAGCAGCCTACACGAACGTGTTTATGAATTCAACTTAACAGCTGAAGTGACTGACTAATATTTTTCCGGCAATAAATGACTTAAATGGTGAAGTTAGCGACTATTCTACACCCACAGATTCAGCATTCAGAGGACAGATTAATGAGCATGGGTAGGTTTGACCGTGAAACTTTTCTGATCACACTGCACTACTTCAGGTAACATCTAGGTCACACCAACGGAGTGTTAGGAAATTGTAAGTTCCTGACTGCGCTAAATCCAACAAACCCACGTGACACATGATAAAATATTGACCCTATCACTTTCAACAGAAATGAGAGAATTGTCGGACGGGAGGAAAATATTGGGACAGGGCGACACTCCCATTCCTGTCGTTAGTCAGGAATGCTGAATCCTGAAATGATAGTATGCTAATGAGCAACGGGGATACTATGTGGTCTACGGGGATTTAAACGTAAGGTTCTCAATCTGTAGTGTGTATGATGAGAAGGCCATCTAATGATTAGTAAAACCTTTGGCTATGGGAACAGGATGTGTAATGTATCAACTGTATAGAAATTACACAATCTTGGCGGCAAAGGGTTAAAATAATTTTAAGTATAAGTTGTGGATAATGTACAGAAAGTGTATGTCATATTCAATGTCTCAACTTGCAAATGGTAATGAAAGTAAAGGCTGTGTCACACTGCACCGTCGAACGATTCCGCCTGCCTCCGTCTAAAATATTTACCTCAGACGGTGTCAGACGGTGGCAAATGGAAAAGAATAGAATGGAACAGAACAGAAAAGTACTGTCTGTCAACGTCAAGATACATTTGCAATCCAGTTGAAAAACGAATTAAAAAGTCCAATAAACGTCCAATAAATGTACGCGTTCGTTTCTCAGACGGAATCGTTAGATGGCGCAGTGTGACAGTGGCTTCACTGTACATCTTTTCTTTTTTTTAAGGGGAAACCTAGTAATCCTATATGAGAAACAGGCTTTCTAACATGGTGTAAAAAATAATGGATTTCAGCAAAAACAGGGGCTTTAACACAATGTTACTTTGAACAGATATTAATTGAATTTTCAATAACGACCAAAAAAAAGATCACAAAATTGGTCAGATTTAGAACAGGTACAGAAAACAACCATAGGTTTTGCAAATGACCAATCTCTAAGGCCTCATAGCATATTGCTAAAATATCCTGCCCTGACACAAGATAATTAATAATTAACTGGAAATATCAATTAAGGTGATCAATACCTCCACCCCATCAGGATTGCCTCATGTGAGTAAATTTCTCTGATTCATATTATAACCGAAATATGCCTTTACCATATCATTGCAGTTTAAACTTACTAAAAAAAAACATGTCTTGTACAGCTCAACCAAGGAGGTATGAGGGATGGAGTCCCAACAAGCAATAATTAATTCAAGCAGCTGCTAGGTTTCTAAGGACGTACAAAAGAATCCTTCAGGTGCTCTGGTGTCTTTGATGATCGATGTTCCAAGCCGCCAACTTCGTAAGAAGAACGGAAGATGAGTTTGGATATGTGATAACGTTTTGTGAAAATTTCCCTTGTTTCTTGTCAAAACAATGTGATTTTTTGCCCTATGAGTAAGCTTTACAAGTGAAAACAAATGATGTAAGAAACTATTTCGGCAAGCTTAAATCAAAGTCATATTTAGTCATATTTTGTCAAAAATATTGGAGACCATACCCTTCTTTTATGCCAATTTCGGCACTTTTCCGATTTATTGCAGCAAGTAAATTTCAGATATTATTACATTTAATAGTGCTCTGTGATAAACTATGTCAAAAAAGTGCCCGGTGATGCCCATTTGCGTTATTTTCATCTGTATTTCATTAATTTTTGCCGTTTTTCTTTTCACATGTCCCCGAGTTTGAAATTTGTGCTCACGCCTCACCAATTCTTTTACTATTGGTTACAGCAAAGAGTAATATCATTACAAAAACATGTCTTCCTTTGAAAGTGACTGGTAATTATACAGTCGAGCAGAATGCTATTATCTGGCCACAGGCAAGCTTGATCTATAGTTATGCGCATACGCAACATATTTTTGAGTGGCGGCTTCGAACGTCGTTCAAAGAAACATGACTTGTTGTAACTCCAGCTCTAATACCTCCTTGGCTCAACACAAGACCCATGTGTGCATCAAATTTTATGAGCATTGCTCAAGTAATTTCATCCACAAGACTGAACTGAACGACTGCCCAAGCATATGCTGAATCATACCCTCTTGGAAGGGGTGATCATGGAGATATGTGGCTTGATGGATTAAGTAGTACATTATAAAGCCAGAGATTTATGATTCAAGCCCTGTCACAGTGATTGCATTGTCGGGTCAGACGATCCATCCATATACTCTCCACCCAGGAGAATAACTGAGTACCTGAGAGGACTAAGAAAGCCATTTCTGAATGAATCAGCACCTGAGTGCCCAACAAGCAGCCAAGTTTGGAAAATTCCTCAGGGAGTGACCAATAAAGGTGGCACATATATGTTCAGCAGGGTTGGCATATTTCCCGGTCAAGATCTTATTTCCCATCCAATCGTCCGGGACATATAAATTTCTCCCATTGACTTTGTACACAAAAAGGCAATTTTATATCAGACGGTGTCCGGGAAATGTGACAAAAAGTGGGAAATATGCCAACCCTGATGGGCAGGCTTGAAATGGGATCAATGACCAGGGAATTCTGTGTGAAGTCTTGTTTATAGAAAGTGTTTATGCTGTGATACAAAAAAATAAACCCTCAGCTGAAATTTTGACCATACACTTGATCCTTTTCTTATTTGCCGTATCGATGATTTGCATGTCTTCTACAATAAAGCACTCCGTATCTAACCGAACATCTAAAACAATCACCAACACTCATGTGAAAATTGAAAAAAAAGAAGCTACCAATAATACAGTATATCACTGTGAAAACCAATGAAATAAAATAGAAGCATATGAACATACCCTCTTTTACCTGACCAATGATCTTTAACTTGAATGAATAATGATTGAATTGTGTGCTCATAAACTATGATTTTAGTTCTTTTTTGACTGAAGCTTTTTCATGAAACGTGAACAATGCATACACTGTATGCACAAATTTTTGTGCATTGTGGAAAAAAAATCATTGTGCAGAAGTTAGCGTAGTCTATTCATATGGTAGCAAAAAAAATGTTGTCATAAAACTGACAAATAAAACAAAACATAATTTTACCTCTATATGACAACCAATGTTATCAACCTGAAAACAGGCAAACAAAGAATAGACAAGAGGTGTCAGGAACAGTGATAGGGGTGGGGTAGGGACAGTATGAGACACACGGTGGGGAGACACAGGGGGAGGGGGAGGTTTCAAGTCATTTGTCGGGGTGGGGCAAGCAGAGATGAATGGACGCATGGGTGGAGGAAAAGAGTAGAAAAAACAAACATGTTAAAATTACTTGAAAGGAATTTGGACTCTACATGCGGATACATAAACCCAATATTTTGTTCACCAAATTTTCTACAACATTCATATCTTATCATATAACAGCATACATATCATTAATTTTATTCACAAAATCAGGCATTGTCATGGCAAAGTAGATCCAGTATATGCAAAACTATGACTAAAAATAAAATGGTGTAAAAATTTTAAGATATCTATTATCTACTATTATAGGGTTCCCAGCATTTCATTTGTCTGATTTTTTTTTCTGATGAAGTCACAAAAATAAGTCTTGCACATCTTCATGCCAAGAAAACTCTGTGTGCCCAATTTCACGAGAATTTCCTAAAATCTGAGGAAGTAGTTCAATCACCCAAGAATGCAATGAACCACACACCCAACCATACACTGAATCTGATACACCCCCTTCAAACTTTGTTTGGCGGGGTATGAAGCTGCGTTCGCAAATGCAGTTATTACCGGTCATATCTTTGTCAGGCATAAGTCTGACGGAATTAAAATTTTTCCGTTGATCCACCAACGCATCCACACTATCGGTATTAGCCCTTATACCCGACATGTTTATGCCTGATAAAGCTTATGTTATTACCGGTAATAGCAGACCGGAAATGGCGTGTGTCAAGTTGTTATCGGGTTGTAACTTCTGACCCAAATTGCGCGAAATGTGAATTGGTAAATAATGAAAAGTCAAAGCCAAAATGACATCGCCAGTTTGGATTACCTTTATTTTTTTACTTTTACGACAACATTTCTTAACCAATAGTTTCAGTCATGCAGATGATGATATTGTTCCTCAGCTGCTTTTACACCAACTTAATAATGCAGCGCTGCTGGAAGAAAAAGAGGCACGGAGAAGCCGACTCTGGTCATATATAAGAAATACACAGAATGCAGAGGCAGAGCTGGCTTTCCGAGCATTGCTACACATAGCTTCCTCCATATCTGCAGCAAAGCCTCCACTTCTCTGTCCGTCCATTTAGTGGATCTAATATTGCGTTGACTAGAATCCGCCATTTTGAAATTGATTTTGATGTATTACGTAGCAGCGGTGTGAAATTTGTCCAAGGAATTTAATTTGACCTGGAAGTTGTCTTCGAAAAGAGTCATTGCCCTTTTCATGTCGCAGTTATGTCCGACAACAGTCCACATTTTTTTTGTTGTTACTGGTAACAACTTATTACCGGACTTAAATCTGGTCGTCTTCGGATATAAATCGTCAGGTATAAGTCGCGCTATATCCAATAAAGTTACATATGTCCCATGATCGTTCTCACTGTAACTCTATACCCGACGCTATTCTTGACACAAGTTATGACCGGTCACAAGCAACCTATGTCCGATCGTGTGGACACGACTTTTACATAACTGAGTACTTTTGTTCCTGGGCCAATAAAATTCCCTCATTTGTCCCCAATTAAATGAACTGATTTTTCTCAAATTCTCCTACTTTTCCCCAACTAGATAAAAGGCAACTTATTTTCAAGTGTTTCTCTGATTTCCATGATAGCTGGGAACCCTAAATGAATAATGTCTGAACATAGAATGGTGCTACATTTTTACAGCTGACTTGTATCCCCTACCCTCCCCACAGTAGCTGACAGATATCAACAAGCAGTTAATATTTCATAAATTATAGGAAGTGGCCAAGTGGGTGTGTCTACCTGACAGCACAGACTGACATCAGGTGCAGAGATAGTGTCATTTGACACCTCTACGGAAGTATCAAAAGGATGAAATGTAGTTTGTTGGGCTTACATAACTCTAGGAAGTCCAGACATCTCAATTCAGGGGACAAAATAAATTTTCTTTTCGGGGGCTACTTTTCCTGTTTCAGTGCTTTCCAAACATTCTTTTGCATTGAACCCTAGGGCAATTTACAGGGGCTCTTTTGCCATTTTGGGGGCGAAATCGCCCCATGCCTTGGTGTATATTTTTGCCTGTCTCAGTTAGAGTTTTCTGCATTAGTAATCTGATGCATGTGTAAACATGACACACTTGTTTTCTCTGCTTGACTTCTAAAAACTGACATTACTTTTGTACATTCTCTTATTCTACTTATTTTGAATATGTTAGTTTTAGTTGAATATTAATTCTTAGTTCATATGCTTTTGCTGCAATTCTTTGGAAATAATGCAAATAAATGAAAGAACAACTTCAAATCCAGATTTGCAACGAAGTATGTTTAAATCTAGTGTAATGCATATTGACAATGTCACTTCCAAATGGATCATTACAATTCTCACATGAGTAAGTACAGTTCATACCTCATCATGCATATTATAATATCATTTGATATCTTAGTTCTGTCATTATTATGTACAGTTTGTACCTGATGCATATTCATATTCATAATAACCATACATATTTATGACATCACCATATTTGGTAATCAGCATTTCCACACACTACTGTGTGTAAGGATCAGACTGCATATTATTGCTTCAGCATCATATCCTAGCAATTATCTTACTTGAATATCCACCACCACCCCCACGCATCCCCCACCCACCACTCACATCTAGGTATTTTTTATCATAGATTGATTTCATTTTCTACATCTCAAACCTAGATAAATATCCTAAATTAGTTATAAAGAGATAAACTTCTACTATTATCATGGTAACAGACTGATATTTAGATAAACCAGCAGAGTAAGTTTACTCTCTCACTTGCTCTGGCATTGTTGTAGGTGCTACTCTAACACAATGGGCACAACTACCTAGCATCCTACCTTGCAACAACAAAATGATAGAATGTTAATCTAACAGAAAGATGGTGGGGGTTAATATGTCACACATTAAAGGGAAAGGAAGGAAGATGAGAATTGACTACTGATGGAAGAATCTAAATGTGCAGCAATTGACCTATGGGTTAGTATGCAGGTGAAGTGAAGAATCTATGACAAAAAACATTAAAATATTTCACTATACATGTATATATTCCAAATACATATATTTCAAATATATATAACCCAAATATATATATTCCAAATATATATATTCCAAATATATATATTCCAAATATATATATTCCAACTATATATATATTCCAAATATATATATTCCAAATACATATATTCCAAAAACATATTCCAAATACATGTATATTCCAAATTTCCAAATACATATTCCATATTTTCTAATTACTGCCTTACATGAAGATAACTCCAAAATCTAGTTACAAAATGATGACTTGAAATGTTTATTTATTGGGCTTATGTAGCATGTATTTGTTTATTGTTTGTTTACTGTTTATGTTTACATACCTCCATCCAGTTGAGGACAGGACCACAGTTGATCATATCACCAGCAATCTGGGAGAACCGACTGATGTAATGCCCCAGCATGGATTTTACAGCCTAAAGAAGAAAAGAATGAAAATAAAATAATTAATATAAATAAATAAACAAGAATGCATATTTATCGCATGTTCACAGTCCAAGTATTTTGTCCCATTTTTGTCCCATTCATGCATTTTTATGAATAACATGGTAAAAATACATGGGGCTCACAGTAATTTCACCCTTGACATGGCAAAAGAGCCTCCATTAATTGTACAAGAGCCCCTGTAAATTGTCTTCGGATCCAGTACAAGAGTAGGAGGACTGCATTGAAACAGGAAAAGTAGCCCTTGGAAAGAATATTCTAAAATTCAATCCGGGACTCGGCACCTTCACAGAACAATGATTTGTTTACCGTGTCAGTTTCAGACTTGCGAGCAATATGTGTATGGTAAAGCATAGGTTTTCTTCAACTTTGTTATTCTGCAAGTATTAAATATCAACGTTAAAAGGGGTGGTAACATGGGAGAAGCATCTGACAGTACACTAATGGTGACTTCAACAACTAACACTTGCTGTAATCACTTCCTATAATTATCATCAAACTTGTTACATATTAGGAGGCTGATTGAGATGTAGGTTTCATCTATGCTTTACC
>JZLH01S0287413.1:35210-53867 GCA_001188425.1 Eucidaris tribuloides
AAGCCAGACCTTGCCCTGGCTGGAGAGTTTGACGGTGAAGGGGCATTCTAGGAGATCCAACGAGCCATTCTGATGGGCCAGAACATTCCGGTCCTCTGGATCATCGTGCATAGATATCTGATGAAAGCGGAATAGAGCGTGGAATGAGTCTTTATGACTAGATTAGAGAATGGATGTGAAATTTTGTATACGCTGAATATTTCACGTATTTCGTAACTCAACAACCACAAACATTTCCACTTCTAACCTGCATAAAGTGAATGAAAACTCAATATAAAAATGAAAAGAAAATTTCACTAATTTCTTATACTAAAGCAGGGTTCATACACTAACACATTTTCAAAATTCCCTGACTTTTCAATGACTTTCCAGAGCAGAAAACTGTTAATTCCTTGACCATTTTTACATATTTAAAGCAGGTAAAAATACATTATCCCAATACCAGTGAGCTCCCAATCAAGGGTCATTATCAAAATGTCATGAATGAATGATTTTCCCTGACTTTCCAGAAGCAATTGATGAATTCTCTGACTTTCCCTGACTTTTTGCTTCTGGAAAAAGTATTTTCAAATTCCCTGACTCTCCAGAAATTCTCTGCCCATATGAACTCTGTGAAGCAAAATTATGAAATATTATGTATGCGATCATATGCCACACAGTAAATAGTGACTAGATGATGGAATGGATGTGAAGAATATATGAAACTAACAGTTGCCCATGGCAACCAAATTGGTCCGGAATTTATCCGCAATTGTTGTTTTATATAGTTCTTGTTCGTCACAATTAGCTGTGGTTCATCTTTATCCTCATCATCATCATCATTAATAGCTACATCATCAGTCACCACTATCATCAATACCTTCATCATCATCATCATTATCATCGTCATCATCATTATCACCATCATCAACAAAACATCATCCTCTTCTTCATATTATCACAGTTGTTGTTTCTGTTGTTATACAACTTTTGTAAGGTATTTCACACATTCTAGATTAGTACCTATGAATTAGGAATCAAAACTTTTTTTTACATGTACTTCATTAGTTTAGACAACAAAAATCTATTAAAGATGTAGGGTGTGGCATTTATCCATCTATCCACGGTACTAGACAAACCAACATATTACATAATCCGTGAAAACACTCATCTAATAGACTTGATATCTCAATTACTCTCATTATACTGACAACTGTTGCCATTGCACACTGATAGCATTATAAATGGGACCTAAAGAAAGCAATTTCATGTTTCCGATGCAAGTAAAATCTTGACAAGAGTCAATAACATTTTAAAATGTTGCTGTTAATGGCAAGATAAGCCGGGAAGGGTTACTGTGAATGAAAAGTAGAGCGATTTCATAAAATGCTTTCAAGATTATCAGCTTTATAATGGCTAGGGGCCATTTTAATACTAAACATACATGTAGACTTTACGTAATTTTCAATTTAGCAGCACACTTCACGTGCAAATATCTTTGTTGGAAGAGGTCCTATATTGATGACAACCAAATATTTCTGTATAATAACACAAATATGAATATCCCCCACCCCCTACCCCTGTAACAAACATAAAATCATTGGTTGTCTGGCAGAAGGGCCAGTAGAAGGACCTTAAAGCTAAATTGTCTCTTTCTTGACAATCTTTTCACATGAAATCAAAAAAGGGTGATATTTTTAGATCCTTCTGTCAGTCTGTTAAAGTGATAGGCTAACATTGTGGAGCTTCAATTTAAAAAATTGTCAAATTTTGATATCGGAACTACATATATGTAGTAGTGTTCAAATGGACAAATAAACACCCTAGAATATTAAAAAGTTTGGAAAGTTACACTGCCAATGCCAAGTTATGCATGAATAAACAATTAAAACTCGGGGCAAGTTTAAATAGCGTAGGTGTACACACAGTAAGTCTATGGAAGAAAATGGGCAGGTGAATCCGATCAACTTACGATTTTCACTTTTTTAAAGCACTAAATAATCATTTTAAAATACAATTTTTTTCAGGGCGTCATTTTTAGACAGCATGGGGAATCATGTAGCTCAGATTTTTTTAACTGTGGTAAATGTTAGCCAATACCTTTAAGTACGAATGTCAAATACAACAATATTTCTAAAATTAGAGAAATTCACTATGAAGGTCCTTCTGCCGGGAACATATGCTAGGGCCATTCTTCCAGACAACCAACAAAATTTAAGTTTCATGCAGGACTGGGTTAACCATAGTAGATCTAATGACACTTACCTGTATTGTACCCAGGTCCACATGGTCATAATGGAAATGGGCACAGTCATTGAGTTTGGGGAACAGAGTGGAGCCATCATGATATCTGGAAGAGACAAAAAGAATGTGAGATATAAAAAGAACAACTGTCAATATCAATATGAATCTGACTTTTCAGCCCCAAAGCTTTAAAGGGCAGTGATACGATAGGGAGAAATTAAAAAAAGCCTCTCAAAAAAAAAAATGGTTGAAAGGTATACCAAAGATACACCAGCTGGAGTGAATCTCCCAGCTGGAAATATTTGTCTTTAATATGTTTACTTAAGTAGAATCAAGCATGCAGATACCAGGACTTCATTTCTCTTGAGGCCCGAGAGAAATTAATCCCACACAAAGCTACACAACAAATTTGTCTGTCACAAGGCATAATGATGGAAGCAGGGCAGAAAATAAAATTTTATTTTTCAGAGCTACTTTCAAGCCTGATTTAGTGATTTTAGTATGGTATACATTGAACCCTATGAGGAAAATTGAGGGCTATTTGTGATTTTATTTTTAGGGGCTTATTTTGTCAATTTTGGGGGCTAAATCGCCCTCATTCCCAGTGTATTTCCTCCGCTGGATGGGTGTTATTTTAAAATGAGTCAACTTTTGACTACAAACCTTTCACAGTAGAATCCTGGCATAGTTTACTTGATTCTAGAATAGTTTTACCTCAGGTTGAGGACTACCCCTAATTATGTCACTTACCTAAAATGTCTGGTCAACAAGTTTGTTTTGGGGTATGCAAATCATGGATATTACCTTTAAATGGAAATTAAATGAACATGCGTTTAATACTTCATGACATTTTTTATTTTTTTTCATCTTCACCATGGTTGAACAGTCCATTGACAGTGGGCCATTAAAGATAACCAATGCATCAACAAGACAACAAACATGTTTTTGAACTTGCTGCCACCTGGTCAGGACTTGTGATCAACAACAACTATATCCACCAGCTCGTCAGTCACACATCAGAAATAGTATATTTTACCGGAAGTTTAAAAATGTAGGGCAAAACAACAGATCAGTGCCATGTAAATTTATATCAAGATAAGGGTAGGAAGCTGATCTTATTTCAGTTTGAAGGAATGTGATATTGACCGTCCTACAAGTAAAGAGGTAGAATCCCAACTTGACTCAGTATTTTTTTTTTTTTTTTTTCTAATTTGTCCAGGCTTCTGTTGTTGAGTCTGTCATATCACTACCCTGGTAAAAAATTTTAGTTTACGACTTCATTTTTATTGTTTACATACCATAAAGCTTCCTACTGTGGCATCCAATATGAAGGACAGTGTACACTATCAAATGGAGGTTATACTGCACACAGTATAACAGTAAACAGTATACTTGATTATGGTATCAGCCTGATGTTTCAAAATAGCGCGCTATTTCAGATTTTGGAAATTAACCCGATCGTAAAATAGCGCGCTATTTGATAATATGAATTCAAATTAGCGCGCCAATTTGGAAGCTCTGATCGACAAAATTTCTCGAGTAAAACTCGGGAAATTTTCAAAATAGCGCGATAATTTGTGAATTAGCGTGCTACTTTGATAATGTGAATTCGCTTCATGAAATTAGCGTGATTCATCCCATCGAGCCTAGTGTGTGTGACCCAATGAAATGTGAACATTGCTTCCGTCCAGGCCAGATCTAGACGGGGAATTATATGACAACGCTGTTCTCCTGCTGGAAACAGCAAGAACACTTCGAAAATGAGCAGTATAAGTATGGATATTCTATGAAATCTTCTATGATTCTTTTCCTCACGGCGTCGTCTCTTTTGCATCATAATGGGCTTGGTCAACCTCCATTAATTTCTGAGGGTTACAATGCAAAACAAAACAAATTCAAAAGAAGTCAGCAAGATCGTCCCACACCCTACACCGATGCATGGGCGATCTCGCATGCATGGCTACTGGCTGCTGGTCTTGGCCCTAAATATCTACCAGAATTCGGCAGCAGCCTGCAAATTGCGAGATTGATCACACGGGTTACTTTTTCGAAGACGCGCTGTCTGCGCATGCTCAACGTTCGAATTAGCTCAAAAATATTTCTGGCTAATTCTCTTCGGGCTGATGTGAATAGGAAACGAATTAGCACGCTATTCGGTGATCACGAAAAAATCTCGAGCTTGGATTTTCATCGGGCTGATGTGAAAAGACCTATTGTGTCCTAAATTGAGGACTTCTTCTAATCTTGCTATTTTAGGTATTCTAAAGTGATGGACCCATTTGGAAAAAGTGATTTTACATTAAATTTCAAAAGAAAAAAGAAATCATTGGAATTAGTGTAGGAGAGATATGCTAATAAATTGTACCAATGAGTATTTTATATAATAGGGTCTATACTTTCCACCGAACGTATGTAACATACAAGACAGACATTCCCATACCACACTGTACCACACTGTATGTGCTGTTTCAGATTTTCACACCGCAGCTAACCCTTAATAAAATAAATTATTTGAACTGGTGTAAGAGAGAAAGACTAAGCTAGTTATTTGTAGGAAAATTGTCTTACATTAGAGTTTCCGCTTTTAGTTAATGTATGTACATGTAACATGAGACAGATACTTTTTGTGTGCCTCTATGTTATATATGTTCACTTGTCACAGAAACTATTGTATAACACACATTTTCCTAGAAATAATTAGCTTAGGCTATCTCTCCTACACTAATTTCAATTATTTTTTTTTTCAAGAGAACATTTCTTTTAAGTTTTAATGTAAGATTACTTTTTCCAAAAAGGCTTGTTTTCAAAGAAGACCCCAATTCCCTTTAACTCATAACGTGTCCAAGTCAAAGATCTGCACCAAATAATACACATAAAGTCCATAGAGGTCTAAATCCTCCGGCATGTTAAGAGTTAATACAAGTATCAGACTTACGAGGACATCTTCTTGATTCTCACACTTGCTTGCCGTCGGAAGTTGAACTCTCCATTGTCATCTATGGATATGGGTGTGAGAGGGACCTGGAACAAGAATAAACAAACAAACAAAATAAATCATAGTAAATAGTAAACAGATAGATGAAATAATTCAATAACATTTAGGTCAATGAATAAATGAAGTTGGACTCTCCATTGTCATCTATGATTCGGGTGTGAGAGGGACCTGGAACAAGAATAAACAAACAAACAAACAAAATTGTAGTAAATAGTAAATAGATATATGAAATAATCAAATAATATTTAGGTCAATAAATAAATGAAGTTGAACTCTATCTATGGATATGGGTGTGAGAGGGACCTGGAACAAGAATAAACAAACAAACAAAAATATGGAAATTAATGAACAGAAATTGATAAATGAAATAAATAAATAAGTCATTAAATAAATGAAGTTGAACTCTCCATTGTCATCTATGGATATGGGTGTGAGAGGGAAATGGAACAAGAAGAAACAAACAAACAAACGAAATTATAGTAAATAGTAAACAGATAGATGAAATAAATAAAGTATTGTCATCTATGGATATGGGTGTAAGAGGTACCTTGAACAAGAATAAACAAACAATATATGTATGATTTATATATGATTTATAGAAATGGATAAAGTAGACACATGAAATAAATTGATTAATTGATTAATGCACCAAATAAGTAAATGAAAAGAAAAATGAAATAAATGAATTGATAAATCAATCAATCAATCAAATAATTGAATAAATAAATGAATAAATAGATTAATCAATCAATCAACCAATCAATCAAATCTGAAGTTGAACTCTCCATTGTCATCTATAGATATGAGTGTGAGAGGAACCTGGAACAAGAATGAATAAACAAACAAACAAAATATGTAAATTAATCAATAGAAATAGAAAAATAAAATAATACATCTAAAGTTGAACTCTCCATTGTGTTCTATGGATATGGGTGTGAGAAGGACCTGGAACAAGAATACACAAACAAAACAAACAAAATAAATAAATAAATAGTATTGGAAATTGATAAATGAAATAAATACAAAAATACATCAATACATGTAAATATACTAATATAACAAGCACAAAATTGATGATATTCTTCAATCTGGCAAAGTACTACAGTGACAAAATGAAACACAACTAGCAGTCAACAAGAGTAGACACACTGTGTGTTTTTTGCTTTAAAAAATATCAGAATTTTCCGACTGTGGACAGTATCAATCAATCATATAAATATACATGCACGTACATATATAGTGTGCACGAAAAACAAACAACCATGTTACACTCACACACTGAACGTTTTGGAGAACTTTCATAAATTTCATAAATTTCCCCAAACATAGTACTGACCACAAAAACAACAACTGATCAGGAACTTGACAAACCACCAATTAAAGGGCTAATGGAGTTGCTTGTCAAGTGTGAATTTGAAAAAAAAAAGACATGTAACAACATTCACACAAACACAAAACAAACACAAAGCAAAACGAACACACGTGCAAACACACACACACACACACACACACACACACACACACACATCACACTACACACACACACACTACACACACACACACACACACACACACACACACACACACACTACACACACACACACACACACACACACACACACACACACACACACACACACACACACACACACACACACACACACACACACACACACACACACACACACACACACACACACAGTACTATATGATGTTCGAAATTGCATCATCCCACTTCTCAGAAACAATTCCACAAGTCCACAATTATGGAAGTTAGGAATCACAAGAAAAAAAATCCCTAGTGAAATTGAAAGTCAAGTGGATCTCACCACTTCCTACTAGGCCAGTATTAACCTGTTGTCAACCAGAATCGGATATGTCATTTATTAAATCTACTGGAATTGACCAATCTAAGAGGCAATGACTATTAATGACCACTGTGGTGGGATTTGTACACTGTCAGTACCATACAGTCCATATCCTGTTACACCTGCGGTTATGAACTTACAAAGAACACTTTCTACATTAGTAATACATTTCATTCACATTCAGTGTGGTATGATTCTTTGGGTCAACATAACCTCTCATCGGTTGTCTGGCCCTAGCATATATTCCTGGCAGAGGGCCTTATCAGTAAATTTTCTCTAATTTGAGGAATATTGCCTTATTTGATATTTGCACTTTACGGACAGACAAAAGGATCTACAAATATCACATTTCTTTGATTTCATGTGAAAAAAGCCAACAGTTCAAGTTAGAGACCATTTAATGTTAAGGTCCTTCTGCCAGGAACATATGCTAGAGCCCTTCTGCCAGTAAACGACGCACAGTCAGTTTACCAAATTTGTAGAAATTTATGGTGGTCATTAACTAATGACATGAGATTGTAGCTTTTGGGGAATGTAAGTTTTAGGGGCTGAATTTGGGGAGAGGGGAGGAAGGGGGAGATTCAATAATAATTTGATTCTACAACTGCAATACATTTTTTTTATCCTTTCAAACACTTGTCTGCACTATTCCTCATCAGTACGATGTACACTACAGTATAGTTGGAATATTTCTGTGACCATATCCACTAATTCATACTTTACTCCTGTAGTACAGTACAATAAACAATCTGTACAATAGTAATAATCATTAATAAACAAAATAATCTTGAGATGCCCGCAATAGCAGTTGGTACATTGAATGGCACTAGTGTTTTTAATTCAAGTTTCACGTAATATTACAAAGTTTTGTACAATGCACACCATTTGTAGCCAGACTTCGCATAAATGTTATGTATTATCAATTTCATTGTTATCATTATGTAAATCATCATAAACATCAGTTTTGAACTTTGAAAGAATACATGCATTAAAATTTTAATTCTGTACGAAATACAGTACTACTGTATGATCATAAATAGATTTGTGTGACATCACAAAATGTCATTATCTATGTCAGTAGACATTACACATTCCCCATTATCATCGACCAATTACTCAAATTTCTGGACTTTTTTAAAGAATAAATGCTACAAAATTTTCATTCTTTCCTCAAATACTAGTTCTCAAAGCTATGACATGACATTTATTTTACTACAACAAATTGCTCTGCGGCTTTGTTTCAGTCTAATTCACACCACCCACAGTATCACTTTCAGGAATTTGTTTTCCCAAATGACTGTCTGCCGACTGCTAAGTATTTTGCCGCCGCCTCATTACCACAACTCACAATTTCCAGTTTCAACCTTCTATTTTTGTTGGTGGTTATGTATTAGATTAAGCCTACATTTTCCCCGCAAGTTAGGTTTTATTTCTGCTAGCATAGCTAATGTCTTTATCCAATACCTTCATGCGTTTCCTTCAATTTCCTTGCTTACATGTACTTAAAGGTAAATAGCATGATTGGGGGTTGTCCTCAACTTGGGCTGAAACTATTCTAGAATCAAGTAAACTATGCAAGGATTCTGCTGTGAAAATTTTATGGTCAAACATCGAATCATTCTAAAAAGAACTGTCAATATTCATTATGGCAGGCAAGTCTGTTGTGTAGCTTTCTATGGAATTTATTTCTATTGGGACATGAGAGAAATAAAAAAAATATGTTCATGCTTGATTCTCCAGAAGTAAACAAATTAGAGACAAATCCTTCCAGCTGGGAGATCCACTCTAGCTGGTGTAAAGTTGGTATAGATGTTTCAACTCATTTGGTTCTTGCGGTATTTTCAAGTGTTCCAAATCATGTCATTAACCTTTAAAGGTAAGGTTCACCCTGATGTCAAGTTTGTTTTAATAAAAGCAGAAAAATGAGAGAAACATATTAATGAAAGTTTGGCGAAAATCCATCAAAACATAACAGAGTTATGAAGTTTCAAAGTTATAGTTTTGTGACGTCACATAGGAGCAGCTACCCATATGCCATGTAATATAAATTCCACAAATTGTCATTTTTTTAATGGTTTATGATAATTGGATGGGGTTTTTTTTCATAAAAGCCTGTATAAAATAAATTTTCTGATAATATATTGAAAGCGCAAGTAAAATCATTTTCAAATTTCTGAGAAAACAGCACTTTATGGAATTTATATCACATTGCATATGGGGAGCTGCTCGCATGTGACGTCACAAATTGAAAACTTTGAAACGTCATAACTCTGTTATTCTTTGGTGGATTTTCGCCAATCTTTCTTTTATATGTTTCTCTCATTTTTCTGCTTTTATTAAAACCAACTTGTCGTCAGGGTGAACCTTGCCTTTAAAAGACATTGACTTGATTGTGAGTCATTGAAAATGCCTCAAGAACCAAACAGGTTGAAACATACCAGCTGCAATGTATCTCGTGGCTGGAAGGATTTATCTTGACTTCAGTTACTTGTGGAGAAACAAGCAGTCATTTACCAATAGTTGAATTTATTAATCTTAATCTTATACCCTGATAATATAGACATTGATTCCACAGAAAGCTACACAACCAATCTTATTGTCACAACAGTTTCTAATAATTGTGCCATAAAAAGGAACTGTGCGACTATGAAATTTTTACAGTAGAAACTATTAAATGGGAACATTGTGTCCAAAATACAGGACTACTTCCAATCTTGCCAATTCACTTTAAGTCTACATTTTCCTCCACAAGTTAGGTTTCATTTCTGTCAGCATAGCTAACATCTTCATCCAATACCTTCATGTGTTTCCTTCAATTTCCTTGTCTACGTAACGGAATAATACAACGGGGAAGGCACTCTGCATACATGTAGAAAATGTTGCAAGATTAAAGATCCATAAACAATTGCGTACTTGCAGGACAACATAATTTTAATATCAACTGTTTTCAAACCTTTTGCAAACAGATGGTATTCTGAGAATGTCACTATAGTACATGAGAGAGTAGTTGAAAACAACAGAACACTTCATTTTTGACAAATACTCTACATAAATCCTCACTGCTTACAAAGTACTAACACAGAAATCAATATGTGGGACAGTGTTAATTGTTGACACTGCAACTGAGGGGTACTGCAAACAGCCAATCCTACATGTACATATGAAGTGATTTAGTCCCACATTATAATGCAAATGTAATACACTTTCATTTGGAAACCAATGAAATGTGGAATTTTGATAAAAGATTTTCTATCATCAACCAGTACTCTAGATCTTCTTTAATAGCAAACCAATACAGAGCACACATCAGCTGAAGGTTTCCCTTGAATATTTTTCAAAACTGTTTTTAGCAATGATATTAACTCGTTGGAGACTAAGTATGAGTTACTCGTGTTGGAGTCTATGGAAAATGCGTGTTATGGTGAAATCAAATCATCCCGAATGGGTTAAGATGAAAATAATGATTTCACAGATCATTTTTTTTCCCCTTTGCGATCAGACTGAAAATATGTTATTACAATTTCATATTTCTGTATGAGGCTAAGTCTCAGAGCATTCCAGTTTGAAAAATTGTCATTTAAATTCGGGAATTATTTCTTTTCTCAGATTGCTGTCTTGTCCTCTGCATATTACTCACATGTATAGCAATTTAGTATAGTCTAGTATGCTGCCTTTTTTGTTTTTGTTTTTTGGCCACAGCCACAATCCAAGGGAAAGTGAAGTCCATATCAACAAAACAAATGTTTTAACCTTTGTTTTTGTTGTCATTTCAGAAGTTGAAGATCTGAATTTGCAAATTAAAATTTTGATAGTACTTAAAAATATGGAGTCCAAATTCAACACACAACACAAATCAATTACCACTATAATACTAGGAACTTCACGTTCACAGGGAAGTCATCACAACACATTATTATCAAATGTCAACCTCACTCATTATCAAAATATCATTAGACATTGTCGACACCCACACACTATATAATACTTTATTCTTTGAATAAATATGCAAACAAAATTGTATGCAAATTTTTCGCAAATAATCACTTTATCAAAGAGAATAACGTCACTGTACATGTATATCAGATGAATTAACATCACATACAGTACACTGTACTTCCACAGCACATGACATTAATATTTCAATCATTACATATATTTCATCCCGGCGGGGGAGAGGGCACTCACAGTCCCCCAACCCCCCCCCCCTTCGGAGTATATGCCAATGACAAGCAAACAAGGGGGTCATCAGAATGATCAACATGTTGAAAAATATGTTTTTTACCTACCACACAATAGAGTGACCACCCCCCCCCCCCCTGCAACAGACAAGAGATAAAATCAGGAAAGATTATATGAAATTTGTGAGATCTATTCTGCCGCAAACTTGGTGAGTTCCACATGTGATGACATACGTGGTACCCCGGGATACCAACTAGAAATCCGCCATTTTGTTGAAAACCCTGGGTTACAAAATTATGTAAAAGTTATGTAATAAGTGTTAGAATCACAAATTTAGCTTCATTTTTAACCATTTTTTCGTAAGTTTATGCCTTTTTGTTGCGCACTTACGCAGGTTCTACATCATAAACACTGATTTCAGTGATCATGTAACTGAAGAAAATACATTTTTGGACATAAGAGGGCGCTGCACAACGCGGTACATCGGGGTACAACGGTACCCCGGGGTAGCGCGTGGTGCATCATGCGTATCTCCAGTTCTAATACAGTACAGGCCTAAATTCTGATTGAAAATGGAGAACATTTTGAATCACATTTCAAACAGCAGTATTATTATGTACTGGATTGTGTACAAAAAATAACGAATGGATTTGGAGGGAGGTTTCGTTTTTATTGATGTTTGTCTGTTTGTGTGTGTGTTCAGCCAAATTGTAGCCACATTCATTGAATGGATTTTCCAGAAAATTGGTGGGGATGTGGTCATGGGCCAAGGAAGAACTGAACGACTAGATTTTGACAAATCCTCCTGGAGTTGAAGGGCAAAGGTCAAAGAACTTTGTCTGGAAATGAAATTTCCATCTATTCTTCACCTTGCCATATGGTGATGTGTTGTGATTCACCTTTACCAAAACTGAAATGTTTACATCGGTGTTTGCTTGTTTGTCTAACCATATGTTTGTATGTCTGTATGTCTGACCATATGTTTGTCTGTCTGTGTGATGGCAAGCACTTTTTACTCGCACAAATATTTATACATAATACGGTGATCCTACATGTAGTTTTTAGGTGAAAACCTTAATTTAGGCCCTTAGAATTCATCAGGCTAAATTTCAGATTTTTTTTTTACAAAATAGCTCATTGCAGACTCACTGCAGGCTAATTACAAGCATTATAAATACAGTACTGGCAATCATGGTACTGTACTTGGCATGGATATACATGCAGTATAGACCCTCAGAGCACTTTCTCTCGTTAAATAGTTTGTTGCTATTTAAAGACCCAAACTACATTATATTACGCTTCCCTGTAGGGGCTACATTCCAGCTGTACATATTTAGAACATGTGCTGCGAGACTGCCATAGCATAATAAGTAATAATGTATGTGTCTTTTTAACCATTCATTTATAACACCAGTGCTGTACCCTAGTACAACTATGTTGTACATATGGTGTGTAATAATTCTTATAAACACTTTGGTTGCTAGGTTGAAAACCAGGCATGTTTGGCCAGAGACTGGATTATTTTGGAAGTTACATGAATGTGAACCCAGGGTAGGAATTAATTCTTATTTTTTAAGGGTGATTTTTATTAGAGCCTTGGGGCTATTTTTGAATTTTGGGGAGCTATTTTTCTACCACGGGGGCTACTTTTTCGTTGCACATCAAAATTTGAAGAATGCAATGAAATATTGCTGATGTTTTAGCTGGGGCTTCATCCATATAATTCATTTTTGTTTCAATGCCATAATAAAAAAAAAATGAAATTTTTCGTAGCAAATCTGAGGGCGATTCTGAAGGAAATGGTCACCCCAAAGAATTGGATTTTGAGGATTTTAGGGGGCGATTTGGGCTTTGCCAAGGGCTTTATCGCCCGTCGCACTGGGGTATTGTATAACCGTTCAAAACAATAAGACTTCCTCTAAAAATTCAACTATTATCAAGAAAATGTTATATGTAACTCATTTTAGTTGGTTCAATGTGTCTTCACTTTCTGAAAAATATAATTGGCAGTCATTTCAGTGGTGTTTTATCTTTGCAATTAAGTGATGAAACTGGTTGACATCTCAACAAACTGGTGCGACGCCAGTATTCTATTGAGATTAAACATGGGTGAACCAATGTGCCATCAGCACACAAAGTGTTAAAGCCCAAGTACAGTTTTGGTCGATCAAATTTCCAAACTTTTGTATTCTAGGGTGTTTATTTGTCCATTCAAACACTACTATGTAGCTCAGATATCAAAGTTCGACATTTTTTTCAAATTGAAGCTCCACAATGTTAGCCTATCACTTTAAGTTAATATATCTCGAGAATAAAATAAGCAAATCAAACACAAAATAAGCAAATCGAACACAAAAAATATTTGAAAGCTACGACTATGCCCTTGATTTTGATGTAAGCAACATGTCACAAAGTATTTTCAATTGCTAAAGAGGATGCTTTTCACTTGCACATTTTTTTTCAGACACACTGTATAGTACATGTATGTATGTATAGTGTGTAAACTGTAGCTCTTTAACTGGAGTTACTCCCCGCATTAGTCGTTACTCATTTCATAACAGATCATTTGCCAAGAGTCTGTAGAATACCACTGCTGTAGTACAATACAGTGAATAACTAGTGTGTTTAGCTCTCTCACCGGAGTTACTCACTTAATGTATGCAGGGACTCAGTAATCACCCAGTAGGCAGGAAATCTACGCGATGGTGACAAGTCGCTCGGCCATACCTCACCCTGCCGTCAGGGGGTAGGAGGTGGGGTATTTATAGCCCCTCGATGACTAATTCGTATTATGTCTGTCCTGTCGCAAGAAAGAGAGCGACGTGCTCCCGTGAATAACACTACAGACCACTGCTGGCTGCGTAACGTGTATCACATATACACACGCTGCCATCGATAGCTGAGTTGCCATCGATGTATAGTAGAACACAGCGTGCCACCGCTTTGTGCAAGTCATACACAGTTCACAATTAAGAACAGCTATGCCATACATGTACCAACTACCACCAGATTTCAGGTCCAAGAAAATTCTGCACATACATGTAGCAATACAATACAATATAATATTAGCATTTATATAATAATATTAGCATTTATATAGTGCTCTTACTATGATCAAACAAGTACCTCAGAGCTTTACAATTAAATACAACAATTAACTAATTAAATTTAGTAAACAAACAAAAATACAGGGAAATTACTTAAATAAACACAGCATTAATACATGTTCAACAGTTAATTATCAAACAGAAATGTTTTCAGGGATTATTGAAAGACAGAAAGTGGAGATTCTCTGATAATTTGGGGGAGCTGATTCCACTACTAGGTGCTGCTGCAGGAAAAGATTTGTCACCCACGCTTGTTTAGTTTCTTGGTGTCGCCAGCAGGGTGACATCCTTGCCAGAACGCAGGACCTCCTGGACTCATAACGAGGAATCAGGCTCATCAGATATGAGGGTGCGGAATTGTAAATACATTTGTAATGTAAGCAATATTGTGAATACATTTGTTGTAAGCAATATTTGATTCTCAGTCACTTAAACATATATACTTATGTACATTTAAAGGCAGGGCATCTCTTTTGCATGCCTAAAAATTAACATTGTCTATACACAATGGCATTTAGAAGAAAACGCCATCTGGGAACCTTTAGCAAAATATAGGGAGCTAGAAACGCCATTTTAGAGGAATTATATTGACCGTTAGACTCTGATTTGAATTTTTTCTCGCAAGGAAAAAATTCCTGCCATAGAACGTACACTAAACGGCTATTGTTTTTCTTTCACGTATTTTAAATTTTAGGTAATTACTGACCCCCAGATTTCACAGACATGCCCTTCATCAATAGCCTAAGGGCATGGGTTATCTTTTCCTGGTCTGCGGGGATGTTTGCAAATGAGATCCACTGCCTTTAAAGTCGAGCCCCGCTTAAGCTCGTATGAATTCTTTGATGCACACTTTCACTTGAATAGAAATTGTTTGATGTTCACCCTACATAATCTTAATGCAAAAAAATGTGATGGTTTTACAAAATAAAACCAAATGATAAGGATTCCACACACACAAACATTGCATCAATGAAAATCCCAAATGTGAAGTTACTTTTGATAAATTTGATTTAACAGAATTTTTTTGCTCAGTTTTCAAAATCTAGATAATTTCTGATCTTCAGATTTCACAGACAAGTCCTTTGTAAATAGCCTAAGTGTTATGGGAAGGTTGCAAATGAGATTCTTTACCTTTCATGTACTTACCTTTGTGTACAACTGGCTGGCTGTTGTTTCTATCCGCATGGATTGCGTTGAGGCCCTCGTATCCGATCCTGCATCAGTTTCAGAATATTTGCGTAGTCTCTTCCCCCTGCAGAAAAGGAGAAATACCCAAAATAAATCATTAACCACATGTGGTGATAAGATGATAAACTCACAGAAGTGTGAAAGATAGTCTCTTCCGTCTTCACGTCCCCTCCTCCTAAGAGAGAAACATCCAACAACAATTTATGGTGATAAAAAGTCTACAGAGAAACATCTGATGAATGTTGTTAAAAGTCATCCAGTTGCATTAAATAAGTATAGTAAATCTTATAAATAATTGAAATCTGGACTTACTTGATATTAAGTCTATAGGTTGTAGACGAACATTGTATGTTTACTCTCTAGAGAAACATCAAACATCCAATATTAATTCATCACCCATGGTGATGAAAAGATAACGGTCTCAAAAACATACTTATGGAAATATTCAATATGAATTTATTTCATTTCAATAGGCCAGATTGAAATCTGGACTTACTTGATATTAAGTCTATAGGTTGTAGACGAACATTGTATGTTAACTCTCTAGTAAGTCCAGATTTCAATTATTTATAATAATACTTTTACTAATCTACAGAGAAACGTTCAATATCAATTCAATTGTTGACTCATTTCACATGACGAAGAAACAGACAATACACAGTCTATCCCTTCTGTGCAAATAGAGAAACATCCAATATTAATTCATCACCCATGGCGATGAAAAGATAACAGTCTCAAAAACATACTTTGGCAGGGCTCGACACTAGCACTTGCCCGCTTGCCCGGGGCAAGTAAAATTCCATGTTGGGCAAGTAAAAACTCAAAATGTAAAAATTTACTTGCAATATTGATCATGAATAGAACAAAAGATGTCTAAAAATCTTACCAAAAATGAACAAAATGTGTGTAAAATTTTATGTTTACTGAACTCATTAATTTTATCATCAATTATACTTACTTTTATGCATTTTTAATTTCAAAAATTACACTTTTTGCACCCCCATTAGATTTAGAAACACATTTTCAATTTGTCACAAAAAGGACTTAGTCAGAAATAATGATTTTTATGTTCTTTAATATTTCTTTTTTATTTCCGGGCAAGTAAATTTTTCTTCCGGGCATGTAAAAATCTGAAAGTGATAATTTTACTTTCCCAAAGGGCAAGTAACAAAAAAAGTTAGTGTGGAGCCTTGCTTATGCAATCATTCAATATGAATTTATTTCATTTCAATAGGCAATAAAAAGAGGATTAGACAAGTCTCAATACATACGTACATGTACTATACATAAAAAGGAACTTGCTGCAGATGAAAACTACAGTCAATCTTGCAGAAGAATAAAGTAACCAATTCATGTACCAAAACCAGAAAATGAAGAATCAGATTATTGGTTGAATCTATGGTATGATTCTTGGAATGCTAATGCTTGCTCAATGGGTATGATTTTTCTATAATTGTTATCCACAGAATTTATAGCACACATTCAGTATACTTCATGTATGCTACAAAACCTACCAGAGTACAGTACAGTAATGGGAATTTACTAGCTGAAGCACCCAAACTACTTAACTTGTTTACAGGAACTAATAAAACTGAAACTGAACAATAATGTCATTTCCTGTTACTGGCTGCTTATCCACTGATTAAATAAAAGTACATATTAAAGGGTCAGTATTTTATATTCAGTTACCACAAAGAATATAAAAAGTAATATAATTTTTGTTTTATACGCTTTATCGTGAAAATTAACATTGTAATTTTCTTCAGTGTAAACCTGATTATCAAACACTGGAAAATGTATACAACATACTAGTATGTGTACAACTTTGTAGTGTGTGAGGTTTGTAATGCATAATGCAATCAGCTTCAAAGTGCATTTCCATATTTCTGAGGATTTTGCAAATAAAACTGCGTACACACAGCACCTTTATAGGAAAGTCTATTGCAAATTTGCAATTTACAATATAACATGAATCACATGCTAAGACTTTAGATTGTCCTTGGACTGAATACAGTATGCTCAAATTCAAACTTGTCCTAGAACTTGGTGAGATACATTCCTAGAATAACTTGGGTAACCAGCATCATAAATGCCAAAAAGACTTCCCCCACCCACTCAAAAAAATAAATAAAATACACACAACAAATAAAGTAACTACCCACTTTTTCAAACTCCCATAACTTTTTAATGAAGTAAGTTTTAGCAAAATAATTGGTAGGAATATTTCTACACTCATTGACTAACCTCTGCATGAAAATAACACTAGTCCGTCAATCCATGCATGAGTGAGCATGCATTAAAGGCAAAAATGCCACTTTTCAAAAGTCACAGGAGTCATCTCTTATGCCAAAATAATGATAAACAATGGTAATTTTTGCTTTATTTATAAAGTGTGCTCACTCAACCATGACATGGTTACAACCTCTTATGTTCGTACAACACGTAAAAATACACTTTGCTGAAAAATATCCGATTTCAATTTTTTCAATAAACTTAATGTATTTTACAATTTCAAAATTGGGAAAGGATGGAATTTTTTAGATTGAGCTCACTGAAGCATAAAATATGCGAAAAGTGCCAAAAGAAGTGCAAGGGGGTCAAACGATATATAATTAACATAAATAGCGCTTCATCATTCAACCGAAACGGAATTTGTCAAAATCCTGCATCACAAATCCCTCAAAATGACCCTTGTGACTTTTGAAAAGTGACATTTTTGCCTTTAATACGTGCTCACTCATACATGACTAGACGGATCAATCACATTTTCACACAAAAGTTAGTCAATCAGTGTAGGAACACCCTTCCCAAATTTTGTTTCTCAAAACTGTTGTTTTAAAAATTTATGGTATTTTGAAAAAGGGGGTAGTTACTTTTATTGTTGTGTTTAGTAATAAAAAGAAAAATATGATGATGATAATGATAATAATAATAATAATAATTATTATTACTATTATTATTATTATTACTATTACTATAGATGAATAAATAACTTGTACAATCAAATGTGAAAATATAGACATGAATAGCAAAAATAAATTTAAAAAATCATAAATACATAAAATATATTAATTAATCACTTCATTATAAAAACAAA
>JZLH01S0287424.1:0-11675 GCA_001188425.1 Eucidaris tribuloides
CCATCAACCCACTAAGACAACGGCAAAGGGGGAGATGGCAGGGGGCACGTACAACATAAAAAAAAAGATAAAACCCAACAAATAAACCAAAAAGAAGTGTAAAGTAAAACTGAGGCGTGTCACTTCCAATGTCTTGGAAATGACGCAGCAGAAGTGTTCTTTGCTACTCGAGCAAATTATTTTGGCGTTTCTTCGACATTGAAAATTAGTATGGCTACGCAAACTGATCCATCACATTCATAATACTCCAAGATATGGCAAAATAACCTTTTCTGGTGCCTATTACGGCGCCTCAAGATGTTCACACATGAGCACCTATCACTACCCTGAGTGTCCATTGACAACAACAACAACAACCTATATCTGCGTCAAAATCGCACAATTTGACCCTCAGTAGTGTATTCTTAACATGCCAAAAAAAAGGTACATCCCTGTCGTCATTGATGTCATTGTGTGGTGCATCTTTTCACCTGTGGCACTGTTAGACTTAAGGAAATCGGCACTGTTGTCTGTAGACAAATGGTTCTAAGGTACCATCAAACAACGATTTTTCCTCAGCGTGTCTTAGCCAATGTATAATGATATTGATTCTTAGGGAGTGCTTGTCGAGGTTCTTTACTTCTCCCGACAGTTTTGCTTTGGTACATTCAAAACCTGAACCACATCCTTATTGAAATTTACCATATACATCAATTACATGTACATACATGGACTCCACTAAAACGCTTTAAAATACACGACTCACATTTTCGTACTTTTATCTGTCTTAGGGCTACAAGTTGCCGACCCATATGGGTACATTCAAAACGCCAGCAAAAAAAAAAAAAAAAAAAAAATGACAGGGGATATGGATAGTTTCAAGTATTGCTTGTATAGTGGGAATTTATATCTGACCCTGACAACAACGCGAACGAATGCTTTCTTGGGAACTCCTTTGGTTTTCCGGTTGTGGAATTATCCGATATTTGGGAAAGGTAAAGATGATCTCCTTTGGAAAGCCCCTATCGGTTGAGAACGTCATTGCATTCTTATCCCGGGGAGACGTTCTGTTTCTCTGTTGTAATATTGCAAATATAAAACGCTCGTTACAACTGCTTCAGAGAAATGCAATGTTTATGTAAATAAATAAATGAAAAATAAATGTAAATATGAAGTATATAATCTGAACAGCCAATAGTAGCTACAATACAATACAATATAGTAATATATAATGTAATATTTCTGCTAGCGCCTACACACATATTGTTTCATAGCGCTTGTTTTCATCTACGGTAAGTTAGTGATAGTAGTAGTATATAGTGGTAGTAGTTACTATAGTGAGTTATTAGTTCGGTAACAAGTGTAGAGTTGTATACGTAGTAGTAGTTAGTAAGTAGTAGTAGTAGTAGCTAGTAGTGTTAGTAGTAGTAACAGTAATAATTATACGTAGTAGCTAGTGATAGTAGCTAATATTAGTACAATGTGGTAGTAGTAGTTGTAGTAGGTAGTAGTAGTTAGTGAGTAGTAAGTGAGTAGTAGGTAATAGCTAGTCAGTAGTAGGGGTAATAGTTAGTAGTAGTAGTAGTAGCTAGTAGTTAGTAGTAATGTAGTAGTAGTAGGGTAATAGTTAATAGTAAGTAGTAGTAGTAGTAGTAAGTAGTAGTAGTAGTAGTAGTAGTAGTAGTAGTAATGTAGTAGTGATGTTTCTGGATAAAATTTGCTCTGATTCTAGCGCATGGTATAGCGTGCAACTGTGTGGATTATTTTTTGTAAATAAAATTCAGTTCCTACGCTTTTACCCTGGCTAATTTCTATTCATATGGCGTGCATGCTAACCAAATACAATCTTTGTTTTGTTATTCTGAATCTAAACCAAATATGAATAAAGTGCTATCAAATAAGTAATTTATCAAATTATAGGGTGGTTTATGAGAGGAAACCAGCTCAAGAGCTTGCATCAAGGGTAAATGCACTGGATGGACCTTTTCAATCCCATTCAATCTTAATTTAACAATTTAAAAAAAAACATACAATTTTAACAAAACATACACTACCAGCAATATGAAGAGTGTAGAATAAGAAGTACTTAAGTCACATTCTGACGAAATTGAGTTAGTGATTGCTTTAAAATCGTTACATGCCGGGAATTATTTTGAAAATTTTTTGATCAATTTGACCCTTCCACTTCCACTTGTTTATTTTTCTTGTGTATGTCTTTATGTTTTGCACCGTTTAATGTTATCACACGGTGATAAATAGCGGGAGTGGGGTAAGTGATGGCCCCTTATGCCTTCGTGGCTAAAAGTTTATGCGGACCTGTATAATATGCCAATATCGAATTTTACAATGTCGCTTCATAATTTCCCACCACAACAACTATATAGTATCCGAGATTGACCTCTCGTTTCCTTTTCACATTATTACCCCCCTCGCAACCAGCAGGCATTAACGGACGTCGTGAAGGGGGGGGGGGGGGAACGGTTATGATCTATTTCCTTCCCCAAGCTCCGCAGGGGGATATTCTCCTGTCACTAAAGGTTACAGAGACATTAACAAAGATCCATAGGAAATAGTGTTATAAAACATCAACTTTTTCAATGAAAAATCCAAACTTTGAAAAATAAAAATTCATTAAAAGTCAGTGGTAGATTAGGAGTGATTGGATTGGTACAATTATCTCTGCAGCACACGGTGATATTTAACGTCCAAGAAAATTCTCCTTAAAAAACACAAAAGTCCCAAGCACCTTCAAAAGTAAAAAGCAAAAATCGATACATATTTACCGTTTGATTTCGGAAGAAAGATTTACTCGTGCCCTTTAAAAAAAATATGCAATCAACTCCTTCCTGGATAATTTTGTTGTATACAAACAGCTGAAACCTTTCGACATTTATTTGTAAGCGATTAGGAATGATGTGAACAGAGTGTCGACAATGAACAATCTTATGAATTTAAATCTTGAGAATGAGAGCTCGACTTTTTAAAGGGGGAGGTGGGGGAGGGGATTGACATGCATCATGCCAATCGGTATATGACGTAAGTCGGACTTTCGTCATCTGCCATAAAAGGAAGAGTCAAACCTTACCGGCATCCGCGTCAAGTATTATCCTCAGCAATGCTGCTATATCACATAATCACATTATACAGTTTACCTACGCAATACGAGCTCTAACAGTTAGTAGTACAGCCTTAGGGTAGAAGGACCTTGGTGCTAGACAAATTCTATAATGATATCGCCATTTTGGCAGATAGGCAACTCATGTTTACAAGCCTATGAGCAGATACGACGGATCACATATATTTTCGCTGAAATGTTTGGGACGCTATGTTCTTAGAAAATAATTAAACGCCATGAAACTCGTTAACTATTTTAATTCCTCTAAACCCGTTACGGTATCTGGATGTACCGTGCATTAACTCAATGCGAACTACAGAATTTGATTTGAGTTGAATTTATTTCTTCCACTTTTGCGTCTAGAAATTCATGTTCAACAATACACAAATGAACAAATTCATCACATTGACATTTTGGACGCAACGGGTTAATTGGATCAGCCGTGCTACGCCCTTGAGCAAATAAAAGTGACCCTTACAATAAAAATGACCCCCGGGGGGCCAGTCAAACATAATGCTGTACACATGCGTGACCAAATCATTTCCAGACACCCCCTAAACAAGTTTTTCTCTGTGTGCAAAATAACCCCCTAAACGAGTTTTTCGCGTGCTTCATTTACACATTTTAGCCTCCAAACATACCCTAAATACGTTTGACTATAGTCTTTCAAAAAAAGCTTCGGGGAAAAATACCATAAATGCGTTTGAACAGTCTTTTCAAACCACCCTTTTGTTGAAAAATCGTTGTTTTTGATACCCTTAACGCGTGCACGCGCGGGCGCGTCTAAAACTGAAAAACACCTTTAAACGCGTTTTTTTGTCACGCATGATGTACAAATTATGTTTGACTGGCCCCCTCCCCCCTCGGGAAAATGACAGATAAGGTCTTTATATCGAAACATTTTAGCACACCGAAACTCAGCTTTCCAACAAGAGTTCCTATAACCATCATTTGTTGTTAACCGCGTCTATGTTTGTACGACGACAACGAGCAACTCAGAATAAATAATCTTAAATAAATTAAGTGTTAAGGCTACCCCTGTATAGTTTCTGGTTCGGAGCATGGCGAATGGCCTTTAGATAAATTCTGAAGTAACAATTGGGGCACGTCAACTATAATTATGTCAAGTATATCTACAGTATACGCAACAGAATGAAACAACTAGGAGAAGTGTTAGAACAAAATGAAGAAGTGTTATTATTATTGTTATTGTTGTATTATGATTATTATTATATTATTATTCTTATTGTTATTATTTATTATTCTTGTTGTGTTTGTTGTTGTTTGTTATTATTATTGTGTATGTATCAATCATGATACTATATTCTAAAGAACAGTTGTTTTGTAAAGGCCGGCGCGCCCGTATTATACTAAACTATACTACGAATCTGTATGATTAAATACTCCTAAGCCTGATTATCATTCAGCAAAATTTGTAGAGACTTTCGAAGTGCTTTCCTTTCATAGAAAATTTACAGGATAATTGTTTAGCAAAGGAAGTAACGACCGTTTGTAACGACGTTTGAGAGCAAGAACTTTGATAGTTTGATACGTTTGTAAAGGTGGCAGAGACGTCACAATTGTCATTCTTGAAAGGAGTGACATGTATTGACTACTTTTAACAAAAACAATAATGGCATTGTATCCTCTTCAAGCCATTTTATTCTACATAAAAAAGAACTCGTATCTGTCCTGTTTTGCAGGAAGTCATATAAAAGAACACTTTTGTACTACTTGGAACTACTTGAAGCTATTTGAGCAGTTGAGTATTATATCCGTGTAGATTTTAAATTGTTTGCAATTTGATCAGACATTCTATTATATCAACTGATAACAATGGTAAATATAACAATTCAAATGCAGGATTTGACAAGAAATATTACTATTTTTGTCTCATTTGTAAAGAAATTACTTTGTTTTCCCGTGGATATCGGGATTTGATTAGTGAAGACGATTTTTCATTTTATTGTTTTATCTAAAAAAAAATTATATCACAGTTTTACTTAACGATTTGCATAGCCAAAATAAAATGTATGTATGTATGTATGTATGTGTGTGTGTGTATGGATGGATGGCATGTATGTATATGTGATATGAGTATGAATGTGTATGTATGGATGGATGGTGGATGCTTGTATGTATGCATGTGTGATGTATTTATGTTTATGTGTATGTATGTATGTGTTTATGATGTACATATGTATGGATGTATTTATGTATGTATGTACGTATGTATGTGTGTATTTATGTATAATGTATGAATGGATAGATTGATGGTGGATGGATGGGTGTGTGTGTATGTGTAAGGTATTTATGCATTCATGTATTTACGCCTGATTGTATGTGTGCTCTACAGTTAACTTTTATGACTAATCTAACAAACACCGAAATTGTCCAAAAGTATTTTGGTCCCCATTACCAGTTTGACATGAAGCCAGCAAAATTGACCTTTACATATTGTCCAGTTACGTCAACTCGTAGATTTGCTTGTTTGCCAATCACCTGTTCATTTACTCCAATAATGACTGTTGCCGAATTGAATCAGTGGTCAATAAATTAACAAAGACGACGGCAACTATATAAGAAAGGGTGACGATGGTTGTGAATATGCGATGTTTGTATGGCTTTTGCAGTCATGGACAAAAGTTTGGAATATGTTTATTTTTGTACTATTTGTATGTTTCCTCAAGTAATGCTTTGTTTGGTTGACAAATTGTGATGTGCAAACATCAAAACACATTCGTATAATTTTTAATTTAGTCCAAATGAGCTGTACTTCAGGATAAGAAACCTATTATTGATGTGATTGAAAACTGCATTTGTTAGAAAAATAAACATATTCCAAACTTTTGTCCATGATGACTGCAATTTTATACATTGTATTTGTGCGTGATGACATGGGACATACCGCAACGTTCAATTCAGGGACGGCCATAATATTTTGCCCTTCAAATATCTTATTTTAGTATGAAAAAGAATGTACAATTTAGAATTCCAATTTCTCTCTGCCAACTGAAGAACTACACGGCAACATTGGATCACAATTTCGTCCAAATGCATGTACTATTAATAGATAATCACAAACTGTACTAATTTTAGCCTAATATAATAAGAGGTTGATCTCAACCAGGAGATCGAACAGAATCTTACGTATGGTATCCTCAACAAAGCAAAAACAAAATCAAACTTAGTAAGGTTGATATTCATGTAAGAGACGATTGATATCGTCGAAATCGAATTTCCATACCCTACTTCAGGGGTGAAACATCCAAGAATATTTTTAATTTCCGTTTCACGCATCATGGTTTGTGATTTGTAATTTGTTTTTACATAAATTGTAATTTATAATTTGTGCTGATTGGTTACTATTTTCATGCAGATTGTTTCATGTTATTTTTTATTTGTGTGTGTTTTAATAGACATTCAATGTTATTCCTAATTCATTTCTCACTCCTGAAGCATTATGGTTTGACATTTGTAGTTTGTTCTTATATAAATTGTAATTTGTAATTTTTGCTGACTGGCTGCTGTTTGCAGATTCTTTCATCCTATTTGTTTATTAATGCCTGTTTTGTAACTGAGTAAATAAATACACTTCAATAAGACAGTGTACCTGTTCTGGTTTGAGACTTGGGAAGTAAATCGATCTCAGTCCTGATATCCAGCCAAAATTAACCTACGGTGTCCTCGAAGATGCAAAAATAAATCACATGAAGTAAGGTTGCAACTCATGTTCTGAGATGAGTGACTTGTCATGTGGCCCTAATCATACCCCATCGAATGTGAACGCTAGATATATAAAACTACGTTCCTCTCTAGTCTAACCCCAGATTCCTCATTTCCTTTCCCCTGATACACTTAACCACATTTACTCATCAACCGGAGAGTCTTGAAGGTGTCTCAAGGAAGGTCGCTTTGTTACACACCCAAGCAATCGTGAAAAATGTTTGCATTTCGAAAGGTAATCGATGCAATTTTTTTCCCAATGATCACTGTTATTTTGTTTCTATCGTTTTGCGTGATTGTTAGGAATTGAATTGGTTTATCAATGTACATTTCTACCGAAAGGTGTTCTTTAAGATTGTGCTATGTTGTGTTTGTTCATTTCATTACATTGTATGTGTGTATGAATATGTCAATCGATTTGGCATAATACGTGTTATGTTATTTTGATACGAAAATGCACGTAAACATAATGTATACAGTACGACGTATTGTTCAAGGTGTTCACTGAAAAGAATTTGCCGTAGTATTGGGATGATTTTTGAAAATGTTATACAAAAGTAAACGGTTATGTGGAATAATGCTCAATGATTGATCAATTTTAGGAAGGAATCGCCAGTTTGATTTGCAGCGTAACACGGGAGAAGAAAGTAATATTCTCAGACTGTTGTTAGATATGGCCATTATGTGTTTCATTCATCGGCATCCCAGAAAACACAGTATACATGAGTCATACTCCTTACATTGATCATGGGTAAATGTTCCACCTTAAAGGGATCCTTTTTTCGAAATGATTGTCTAAGTGGTACCACCAAAATAAGATAAATTTTTACATCTACTCTCAAAGGCGATGACTTCAGCAAAATTATTTCACTATAAACAGTGCATTCACACACACCTTCAAAATAACCGTGTACAATTTTCCTATGTAACGTTTATAACAAGGAGGAAAGAGTTTGGGGCAAAATATCATATTCAGTTCTGTAACGAATGGAAGCAGATCTCGGTAGCGCTTACGCCGCGGTGACCTATACCCTATATCTTCTTTCCAGCCAGTTCATGCTCGTTCACAAACTAACAATCTCGGGGAGTGGGGGGGGGGGAGGTTGGGGATGGTGGGGGTGGTGGTGGTGGGAGGGGGGTGCGAAATTTGTGACGATTTGTGAAAAACCTGACGGCACAAATTGTCGCCACCGGCACAAATTGTCGCCGGCGACAATTTGTGCCCGGAGTTGACGGCACAAATTGTCGCCAGCCATAATCAATGTTGCGGCATAAATTAAATTGTTTGTGGGTATATTGGTATGTGTGTGCGCTTTCGTGTGCTAGCATGTGTCAGTTTGTGTATCTGTTTGTTTGTTTGTCTGATTGTGTGTTTCTGTCTGTGTGTTTGTCTGTGTGTCTCTGTATGTGTATGTCTGTGTTGTATGTGTCTGTATGTGTCTGTGCGTCTGTATGTGTCTGTGTGCGTGTCTGCATGTGTCTGTTTTGTTTGTGTGTAATGCGTATGTGTGTTTATATGTGTGTGTCTGTGTGTGTCTGTGTGTCGGTGTGTCTATGTGTCTGTTTGTGTCTGTATGTGTCTGCATATGTGTCTGTGTGTGTCTGTGAGTCTGTTTGTGTGTGTGTCTGTATGAGACTGTTTGTATATGTGTTTGTCTGTGTGTCGATCTGTTTGTGTGTCAGTATGTGTCTGTTTGTGCATCTCTATGTGTCTGTGTGCGTATCTATGTGTCTGTATGTGTCTAGTCTGTATGGGTCTGTTGTCTGTCTGTGTGTTGTGTGTTTTTCTGTGTGTATGTATGTCTGTGTGTTTATGTGTGTCACTGTTTGTGTGTATTTGTGTGTCTGTATGTTTCTGTGTGTCTGCATGTGTGTCTCTTCTGTTTGTCTGTGTGCATGTGTGTTTGTACGTGTGTGTCTGTGTGTCCATGTGTCTGTTTGTGTGTCTGTATGTGTCTGTATATGTGTTTGCGTGTGTCTGTTTGTGCTTCTGTATGTGTCTGTATGTCAATGTGTCTGGATGTGTCTAGTCTGTATATGTCTGTCTGTTTTTGTGTCTGTATGTTGTGTGTTTATCTGTATGCATCTGTGTGTCTGAATGTTTGTATGTCAAATTGTGTGTCTGTTTGTGTATGTGTGTCTCTGTGTGTATGTGTCCTGTGTCTGTATATGCTTGTGTGTCTGTATGGTATGCGTCTGTGTGTCTCTGTGTGTCTACATGTGTGTCTGAATATGTATGTATTGTGTGAGTCTGTGTCTGTTTGTTTGTATGTGTACATACATACAAACAGACACACAGACACATACAGACAAACACACAACACAGAGACTTACAAACAGACAACAGACACATACAGTCACATAGACACACACACGTACAGACGCACAGACACATACAGATACAGGAACAGACTCATTCAGACACACACAAACACATAGACATAAAAACAGACACACAGATACATACAGACAAACACACAACACACAGACACACAGACAACGACTCATACAGACTAGACACATACAGACACACCAACATAGACGCACAGACACATACAGATACAGGAACAGACTCATTCAGACACACACAAACACATAGACATAAAAACAGACACACAGATACATACAGACAAACACACAACACACAGACACACAGACAACGACTCATACAGACTAGACACATACAGACACACCAACATACACATTCCCACACAGACAAACACACAGACGAACACACAGACAAACACAGACAAACACACAGACATACAAACAGACAAAAAGACACACAGACTCACATACAGACAAACAGACAGACACACAGAGACACACAGACATTATACAGACACAGACACATAGAGACACACATATAGACACACAGACTCACACACAGACAAACAAACAGACACCTACAGACACACAAACAGAACAGATACATACAGACACACAAACAGACACACACATGCACTTACAGACAGACAAAAACATACAGCGATGCAAACACATAGACAAACACACACGAACATACATACATACAAACAGACAGGCAGACACATACAGACAAACACACAACACAGACACACAAACAGACAAAAGACACATACAGACACATAGACACACCCAGACACATACAGAAGCACAGACACATGCAGACCCACGAACAGACACATTCATACACACACAAACACATAGACATATAGACACACAGAAACATACAAACACACAACACACATACACACAGACAACAGACACATAGTGACCAGACACATACAGACACACGAACAGACACATTCACACACAGACAAACACACAGACGAACACACAGTGAGTGTGTGGCGACAATTTGTGACGGTGGCGACAATCTGTGCCGCTAGGTTTTTTTTTGTGGCACAAATTGTCGACAGTGAGGCCAAAAATTGGGATCGGCAAGAGCGTCACAAATTGTCGCCGGCGACAATCTGTGCCGATTTGCTCAAAAACTGACGGCACAAATTGTCACCGCGTCACAAATTGTCGCCGGCGACAATTTGTGACGCGGCGACAATTTGTGCCGCAAAACAGGCGGGCACATTTAGGGAGGTGGAACTAAAGTTGAGTAAATCTGGCGTTGAACAGAAAAGTTGTACAAGCTTTGTTTTGCTTGCATGCGGCCGAACTCCTATGCCCTCTGCGGGGGGGGGGGGGCAGTGCCCACCCGTGCCCACACCCAGGCCTACGCCCTTGAAATAAACAAAAAAACGAATAATACCTGAAGGATGAATTCAGCATTTCGCAACCGCGCGTCGCGTATATTTACAAGTAGGATCCAATGGATTGAAGTGAATGTGATTGTCAGGTTCCGATCGTGTATAGTACTAATTTTTCCCCTTCGTGGATTTTTTCGGACAAGGCCTGACTGGAAGAAAAACTATAATGAATACGTCTCGTCTGTAATATGTTTGGTTATTTCACTTCCAATGTTTTTCCAGACAAACGAAGTGTATTTTGCTAGCACCCTTGACCTGGTTTACTGTTCAACAATAGTCATGTTGATTTAACTTGTGAAAGTTCTGTTATTTAGACAACGTTGTTGAACTGGTATTGTTTTCGAAAAGAGGGTGGTCTAAACTTTTCACGTACACGATTGTGTTTCTTTGTCACATGTCGTAATATTGGTTACATGAAGCAGTTTATCAAGCCATCCAGATTATGACGGACGGCAATGTTATGACGTGACTGTTGAACTGATACTGTAAATATTCTTACAGGTGGCATATGGCATCATTGATTCGGGGGTAGAAAATGTGCCAAAGATGGATTGCATTGGATACTGGATACATTATCTCATGATCCTTAACTACATAATCGTTAGAGAGAGATCATGCATTCATGCAACCTTTGCGAAACTTTTCAGATGTGAAAATTATATTTTCCTTCACCATGTTTGATTTTTAACAGAGTTGATATGATAGTGCAATATCTGATACAGATGTATTGCATGGTTATCGTTATTCATGGACTCCTATGGTGTATGCGATTCTAATTCTTTCTACCCTTGGAATACACCCCGGGAAATTACCCCAAACAATTACCCCCCCCGCCCGATAAATTGCCTACGGACAATTGTCCGTGGACAATTATCCTTCAGTTAAACTACCCCAAGGACATTAACCCCCAGAACAATTTTCCGGGATAATTACCACTTTCCCCCAACATTTACTCCACCACAATAGTCCTTTTCGTAATTGTCTTAGATTCTTATCAAGGGGGTAATTTCGGAGTGGAAATTGTCTTGGGGCTAATTGTGGGGGAGGGGGGGGGAGTAGTTGAGTAGTTGAGGGGTAATTGGTCGAGTGGATATCGTTTTTGTCTCGCCTGC
>JZLH01S0287436.1:41148-52953 GCA_001188425.1 Eucidaris tribuloides
CAAACTTTTGTATTCTAGGGTGTTTATTTGTCCATTTGAACACTACTATGTAGCTCAGATATCAAAGTTTGACAATGTTTTAAGTTGAAGCTCCACAATGTTAGCCTATCACTTTAAGTGTTGAAAATCATAAACGTGTCAATAAACATTTATGTGAAGATCTAAACACATAAGTGTTTGGGTGGTCATAAAAATGTTTGTTGGCGCGTTTATGATTTTAACACCTAAATACTTAAACGTGTTAAGGTGTTTACAAAGTGTCCAGAAATAAACACGAACTTTTAATATCACATACGTAATACAAAGAATTTCTGACTGAACGTGTTCATGATTTGTAGATAAACGCGTTCAACTGTTTATAAAGTGTCACAGAAAGTGTTCATAAAAGTGTTTAATATAGTTTAACAGTGTACACCGACTGGCAGTTCTCACACTCTTCGTGATTTCTGACATTAATAAAGCGAGAAGGTTAGAAGGATTAAATTTCGAAAAAAAAATGCTCTTTAATACCAACGAAGTCATAAAATAGTAACACGGGATCTGTACGGGTATGTTTCTTTAAGTACCCTTAACGTTTTATTTTTAATTAATAATGTAATGAAAGTTAATATAAGCGAGGCTACGTCACCTTTAATGGCACACCATAAATTCGACAGCATAAAATATAATGCAGGTAGTTTTGAAAGTCTACAGTGTGTCTCAAAAAAATTGTGCAAGTGAAAACCGCCCTCTTTGGCAATTAGAAAATACTCTTATGACATGATTCTTACATTAACGTCAAGGACATAGTCTTACCTTTCAAATACCGTTAGGTTTGTTCAATTTAGCTTGTTTTAATCTTGAGATATGTTTATTTAAATACTAAAGGATAAAATCACAATTGTGCCACTTTTACTACAATCCTTGTAAAAGTGACACAATTGTGATTCCACCCTTTTGTTGTTTATAAGATATCTCGATAGATTAAAACAAGCAAATTGAACGAAACAAAATTAATGGCATTTGAAAGCTAAAACTTTGCCCTTGACGTTGATGTAAGCATCATGTAACAAGAGTATTTTCTAATTGCTAAAGAGGGCGCTTTTTACTTGCACAATTTTTTGAGACGTGTTGCAGCACGTCTCAAAAATTTGTACAAGGGAAAAGCACCCTCTTTGAAAATTGGAAAATAGTTCTGCTGTTTATGTTTATGTTAACATTAAAGGTAAAGTCTAAGCTTTCAAATGCTAGTTTGTTTCTGTCAAATTACTTGTTTATATTATGAGATATCTTGTAAACAAAAAAGGGTGGAATGCACATTGTGTCACTTTTACGGAGAAGAAGAGCCTGATGCTATCCTTGACTGTAGTAAAAGTGGCAGATTAGATGAATTTGAACTTTTCGTTGTTAACTGTACATATCTCAGGATTAAAACAAGCAAGCTGAACTGCTGAACAGAACAAATGGCATTTGAAAGCTAAGCCTATATTATTGATGGTGATGTAAGCATCACGTCACAAAAAAATGTTTTTCTCATTAACAAAGAGGGCACCTTTGACTTGCACAATTATTTCTGAGACACACTGTATATGAATTTTCCGATGTTGGTTACAACATACAAGTATTGTGTTAACGTTCCGCTTTAATATCAATGATTAATCAAACTTAGGAAACGAAATTAATGTACTTGTTCTCCTACATGAAAAGGCAATATAAGAAACAGTCGTCAATTTGGGTTAGAATTATTCTAGTAAGATGAACATTTTAGCTGTGAAATTTTCACGGCCAAATGGTTCCTCGTTGTCAGATAATTACTATCGGAATTCACTGTCGTAGAAAAAAAAAGTTGTGTAACTTTGATTGGGTTCAATTGCTGTCAGGGACATGCAATAATTTAATGCTGGTCGTCTAGACAGTGTAAGGTTGATAAAGTGTTTCTTTTTTATTCTTGAGACAGTTGGAGCCGTTTACAATCCTGTTTATTCATTTTAATGTCACATCCCGACTGCGTTTAATTATAATAAAAATGAAATATAGTTGCATTTTCATTGCATGATAATAATAAAAAAATATATATATAGATATACTGGTCCATTCAATACGTCTGGCAGCCAGAGTAAATTTGAATAGAAAAATTGATTTTACTGGTCCATTCAATACATGTACGTCTGGAAGCCAGACTACTCGATACCACGTAGAGTGAACAGGAAGCGACACGACTTACAAATGTCCTATAGAGGGAGCAATGTCACAAAATTACTGCTGTACCGTGCTGAATAAATATCAGAGATATTGTTCACACTACCGATCTGCCAACTCGATGAGGTCCGATCAAGCCAAGTTTTGGCCTTTTCGGTCCAGTTCGGCCGGTAATCGGGGCTCAATCTACCATGATCGGCGCCCGTCTGCCTTGATCGACATCGTTCTGGTTACCAACTCGAATATTTTTGACCGCCAAAAACATTCGAGTACGGAGCCAGAGCGTTGTCGATCACCCCGATCAAGGTAGATTGACCCCGATTATCTTGCCGAGCGAGACCGACCAGGCCCAATATTGGCCTGATCGGGCCTGATCGAGTTGACAGATCGGCAGTGTGAACCTAGCATGAGGAGGAATTTAAAGATCTACACGATTTGTACGATTTCACGAGCGGTTCCACCATTATTCTTCGACCTTGCTACAATTGTCTTCGACATCCGTACAATACAATGCACTACAATAATTGAAACTGGCCTACATAACCTAATTTTTGATTTCATGTTCTGATTTCTGAGCTCTTTTTTTACAGTTTTCATTAACATATTTCAAATTCTAATTTATTTTCCACATTTCTTAAAAAAATAAATACAAGTATACAAATCAAGAAAAATTACAAATGCACATGATTACACACTAACATCACAAATTGTAGTTAGTTTACAATATGAAGATTAAAAAAAGAATAATAAGATAGTTTCCAAAGCTGACAAATGTGGAGGAGAACAGCAATGGGTCATTAACCTTTCGAGGCTGAATCCCTTGAACATTACACAATAAATAAGGTAAACACGGTTAACACAGTATATATTTTTAAAGTTTATTTTTGTTGTGTATTTTTTAATTTTGCAAACGCTTTCCTTATCAACTGTAAACTTCGACTGATGAATTATATATTTTTGTTGTAATTCTGGAGGGTGAGTGTCTGAGATTCTCAAACCTTTTATTCATTCTCTGCTCAAATGATTTTAATTTTCTTTATGTTGACTGCTCTTTAAATCCCTTATATTGAAATTAAATCTAACAGATTGTGGACAGGGACAAATCCAAAATTGAAAAGAAATTTTAAATAGAATAAGATTTAATTGTAAAGATGTGAGATTGAAAAGGCAAATTTTAAATTGAATGAGATTTAATTCTAAAGCTATTAGATTGAAAAGTACAATTTTAAATTAAGATTTGTCCCTGGTCGGAATCTATCCGAGGAATTTAGACAGTGTATAATGTATACCTATTGTCTGATTTTTATTGTTATGTGTTTTTGTGTATGAGTGAAATAAATTCAATTAAAATGTAGGGGCATATTATTCTCTTATCTCTTTTGTTAAATGGTTGAAATAAGTGTGAAATAAATCAAAGCAAATTTAATTTTCTACTGCTTAACTATTATAAGTTGATATAGGAACGTGTATAGTTGGAAGCAAATTTTCAGTGTATCCATATCAATTGTGAGGCTAGGCAGCGCGCGAGGAATCCAGGATTGTGAAAAGGATGTGCGCCCATCAGAAGTTGGTCGTCATGTATGTATAAAGATAAAAGTGCTGTTTGAAAAAATAGTCTAGCGATGCGGTGTCAAAATATGGCTAAAATCGTTCAGTTAATCGAATAAAAATGAAATTTGGCATCAACTATTTTTGGGCTATACTGATTCATTTTCAACAAGGTGGAGCCAACGATAAGGCAATGTTTCCTAGCAAACGGTTGCTAGAAGAAACTTATTGACGGCATAGCTAACGAGGCCATTTAAGCATATCTTATGCATTTTGAAAGGATGATGCTATATGTTTAGCATCAAACTATCTAAAAAACATGATTCGAGCCACACTGTAAGTGTCAACAGAAAAAAAGTATTTGTTTGTTGCTAGGAGCAACGGGATATACCGTAAAGTATATCTAATTGTTTATTCAGGACATGATTGGGGTAGTCCTCAACGTGGGATGAAAGCTACTCTAGAATCTAAGAAACTATGCAAGGATTCTCGCTGTGAAATCTTGTAGTCAAGATTTGACTTCATTCCTAAAATAAACATGTCAATATCACTCGTAGCACGGAACCTGCTGTGTGGCTTCTATATGGGGCTTATTTTATCTCGCCGGAGGAAAAAAGTAAGATACATCCTTGTTTAGCTTGATCTCCTTAAGTAAACAAATACAGACAGATCCTCGCCAAGGTGGAGATCCACTCCTGCTAGGTATAGTTTGGTATATATTCACATCATTTGGTCGCTTTAGGCATTTCAAGTGTTCCAATCTGTCACTCAGCTTTTAACATGTTTCAAACCTAACAATGCAGCAGAGATGTATTCTGGGTATATCATATATTTGTACAGATTTTCATCGATCGAGGTTAATTGACAATAACGTACAATTTATTTAATTGCTTAGTGACGCTATTTCACCGTAGCAGCAAGCTGTGGTATATGAGAACAATCCGCAGCATATGGGATCGCATTAAATTCAAACAATTTCTTAGATGCATATCTCTGGAAAAGAGAATGCTATGGTGTTTTATATACCATACATCAAATAAGCATTTTGTTGGGCAATACATTTCTGCAAACAACCAGAGCTGTTTTTGGTCTGCAATAAATAAATATCTCACCTAAAACAGTCTTAAGTCATAGTTTCAGGCATTGTAACAATCTCCTAATGCATGTGCAATGAACAGTGAATTGAAGTGACTCATACACATTTGGCTTTCTCTACACACTGCTGCCTACTGGCACTCCAGCAGCTCTGGGCATGGATATATTGTCCAACAGGGGCCCACTGTTTTAGCCAAGTCTATCTGCCACACAGAAGGAGAAGCAACTGGTGGCATGACGTATAGCAGGTCCCCATAGTGGGCGCCACCTTGGCAATGCTGCCCTCCTGATTAATGGTGCTGTAAAGGCAGCTCTGGTGAGGAAAAGCCGATCATCGTGACGTCTTTTTCTGTGAATACACAGCTTTCTAACAGTAGAGGATGGGATGTATTACTAGAAAAGCATCAGTTCTTCAAAGCTTGTTTTTGGTGTCCTGTGGCAGCTCAAAGAAGGCTCCAGGGACGTGTTGTCATGTGTCTAGCATCCCACACCTTCCCATGCTGTCTTGCTTTCCAACTTGGGCAATAGGACATGGTGTCGCCAGAGCGTGAAACATGACACTGGGAATACTGATTCGATTTTTGTGGCCAAGCACTATTATGAGTACGATTAGAGTGGGACGGTAGTGATAGGTCTTTGGCACTCCTGAAAGCAGGCTAGAAGTGCAGACTTTTCAAGCTGCGACAGGAGTTTTCTGCTGATGCACTAAAACTCATGTATCATTAAGAAGGTGTTGGAGCAATTCTTTCTTGTGGCCGATTCAAGCGAAGGAAAACTGTTTGCGAAGATCTTTGGTACGGACTTGGACACCTCAACAACTTGGCTACGTTGGCTAGGTCACATATGCTTATTCTCGTGGTCTGTCCTTTAGACGGCGTCAAGTGTTGATGACCAAGGAAACTAAGTGCGCTGAGGTCTTGTGTGCCTTTTATGGATGTGTGGTGACAAACACAATCAAGCAGCACAGTTGCCAAGTATCTTCAAATGGTGACCACATCCGTCTCTGGCCTTAAATCACATGAGGACTTGACATGTTGTTCAGACATGACCCCATGAGATCGCAACTTATTCCCCAGATGTAACTCTCCATAGAAAGAAAAGGTGGTGGAAATGGATGATTTCATGGCTGAAGAAATTGTCTTTTCCTCATCTCTTGTTTGGCATGGCAACATACCCTCTTGCAAAAAAGGGGATTCACTTTGAGAAGTTTGGCGCGTGTCTCTGGCTTTCTTTGGAATCATGTGCTTGTTCTTTGAGCAGTACGACTTTGTTCCTAGTGAAGGTTGGTACTTGGTATATTGTTGGTTTGATGTTGGCGCGCGGAGTCGCTCGTCACAACTATTCATACTCTCTTGATTGTCCGATTGTATTGTGGTGAGCCATCAGCTCGTCTCCATGATTTCCAAATTCAAAAGGAGTGCATTTCATACCCACAACCGAGTTTTATGTCGTCCTTTGTAATCACCCATCTTTCTTCCCATTATCATTTCCCTCTTTCTTAATAGCTGATGTAATGACTGGAGACTCTTTTCTTTTAGTTGATCTTTCCATTCTCTTTAGTTTGATATGGTTGTGTGTAATATGTTGTGGCTCTCAATCTCAGTTTCTCCGACATTTATCTTAACAACCTGGCTACATTCCTGCGCGTGTAATAAAACCCTTTACGATAGTAACGCAATACGTAATGAAATACATTACAATGTTAAGTAAATATTGGTCTGCAAACATCAAATTGCATGGTTGCCAAGAAAAATATGTTGCCTACCAACTGTTCTATGATATGTACATCACGATTACTCCAGAGTGGTGTTGGTATGAAGAGTGAAGCTGCAGATATTGAAATACATTAAAATGGTTCGGTAAATTGGTCTGCAGGTATCTTGCATGTTGGTTGCTATGGAAAATATGTTACTTAGCAACCCGTTGCTAAAGCTGATACACAGTTTGCGTTGGCTCCACTTTTGAAAATGTTTAGAATGATGTGAACTACATGTGTGCCAATTTTCATGCTTTCTATTATCATCATCTGAACAATTTTCGCACCAATCGCCTAGACTAAAAGGGTCATCACATTATCCCATCCATAAGGATAACGCTTTGAGAAAATTATCTGAAAAGCTGTGAATTATTTCATAAATGGCATGCTCATAGATCATGCCAAAAGGACGAGCTATATGTTTTTGTTATAACTTATCTGTTTGTACTGATTTCAATGTTGTGGGCTTGCAAAACATGGCTATACCAATAACGAAGATCAAATCAGATTAAAGTTTGTCCTCACCTTCTTGTGATGTACAAAAGACGGAATTTCTAAACAAACCTTCATCTTATGATAATGATTCTGGAGTATTCAGAAATGGTGATATAATCGGTTTGGGGTTTCGGGCAGAGAAAATGTTATTTTCTACCTATAGAGAGGCACGGGTGGTCTCAATTCTTTACTCTTTTAATGGGATGATCGCGTGTGCGGTTTCCATGAAACCAGTTTGTGCCACGATAGCATTTTTAACTCTGTAATGGAAGAGTACCAAGTTTCTCCATACAATAATTGCCCACAAATGAAAAGCTAAGATGTAAAAGAAGCTTAATCCATTTTTTTTTTTTACAAAAAATGGGTTATTTATATCAGTTTAAGTGCCACCTACCTATCTTACTTCAAAATAAAATTTGAAGCCAAACTACACATTCGAAAAAAAAAATATGGCTTGTTTTCTTTTACTTTTTCCATAGGCGCGCGCACAAACTCGGGTAAAAAATGCATTTTCTCTGAAGTTACTGAATTATATTTATCCCCTTTTGTAAATGAGTTCTTCAAATGTAGGCCTTATAACATTTTTCTCACAAAATGTAATAAACCACGCACAAATATGATAAACCATTTACAATGTGATAATGCAATTTTCCCACAAATGTAATAAAACTATTGCATCGCCCACAAATGTAATAAATTCGACGGGTGTATCAGCCCTTGATGAATACGCTAGCCTTTATATCAGACCTCAGTTTACAAAAAACATAGCCCACAAATGTTATAAGTTAAGTTTTTCTTCTGGCGTTTACAAATTGGAAGGCTGAAGTGACAACACTTTCTATAATATCCAACCTTTTCTACTATTGTTTTCAATGCTTTGTTTCGGTAAAATTAAATTATGTTAATTATTATAATGGAATAAAATATTGTTATTGTAATATAATTATGATTATTATAATTTGTGGATACTATATTCACTTATTGTATAGTTTTGAAACTTTTCCTTGTATTTTGTTGTATATTTGTATTTGGAAATGGAAATCAAAATGAAGTGTTACCTTGTTACCTTTACCTTTATCATGTGTATTTTCATACTCCCAGACTTTAGTTATCTCCATTATATTATACGTATTCCACCATTCCTTCTTCCTCTTGTTTCTTAACTTCCTAATCTCCTAACCTGACCAAACCTCCTCTATCCCTCCCTCTTTTTACTCATCTCCTGCTCCTTCTCCTCTTCTTCTTCTTCTTCTTCTTCTTCTTCTTCGTCTTCTTCTTCTTCTTCTTCTTCTCCTCCTTCTCCTTCTTTTTGTTCTTCTGTTTCTTCTTCTCCTCCTTCTCCTTCTTTTCCTTCATCTTCCCATCTTCCCCTTCTCTGGTTTTTGATGCATACTTAAATACACTTTGAACTATAATACTTCTTTTAGCAGCAAAAGTTACTTGATGTTATTTGTTGGACTGTTTTATCAATCAATTTATGTGCAATATTGTGTAACTTTTATTGTGTGTATTCTTAATCTCCTAGACTCGAGCTATCGTGCTTAGTTTTCCCATATTCCAAATTCATTCCATGTAATGTATTCTACCTTTCCGTCTTTTTCTTCTTTCTCATCTTCTTTTCTTCTTTCTTCTACTTCTTCTTCTTCCACTTTGTACATTCTCTTCTTTTTCCTAACTTTCTATTTCTCCTTCTTATCATTGATCTCCCCTCCTTCCTTTTCTTCTCCACGTCTTTCCTTACTTTTCTTCCCTTTTTAATTCCTTTTCTGCTCGGTTTTACTTACATGGTTAAATGTAGAACGTAAAAGATGAGATAATAATTATGTACCGGATTATGTATAGAACTGTTAAAATTTTTACGTCATGTCTGGGAGTTGATCTATCTATTTCTTAAATATTATTGTACATAAGTACTTTTTTATGAATAATTTTACGTGTAATATAAATAATGCATTGTATCAAGTGCAATTTGGCAATGCCGTGAAACGTGATTTAAAAAAAAACCGTGAATAATAATAATAAGTGAAATGAAAATATTTTCGTTGATAGATTTAGCTGGCTATAAGATTAAATGCAACATTTAGAACGTGTTGCAACACCTCGCCCCTTCCAAATGTTAATTCAGCATTTTAGTTTTTAGACTGTATGAGGCAACTACGCACTTTAGTACAAAAACTGCAACCAGTTCATTGCCGAAGCATTGGGGGTGTGTCCGGGCAGTGTTGTATCCAAGGCCGGCCTCATAGCCAATTTTTGGTGGCCTAGGTCTTGGTCTCTTTCGGACTCACCTGTATACAAACCCTATGGAAAGGTTGTGTTTTGGGCCGGTCTCGGTCTCGAAACTTTTGGTCTCGGGTCCAACACTGGTTTCCTGTGTAGGGAGGGAAGTGGGTGGGGCACTCTTTCATAATGTATTGTCCGTTCATCTGCATGTGTCCATATAATACCGGGTGCTGATAGGCACCGCCGCCAGTGGTACATGTTGAACATTTGGAGTTAAAACGTGTTAAAGAGAAATGGCATGACTGGAAGTGGTCCAATGTTCCCAGAATCAGGTACATTAATCAAGGTTTCTGCTGTGAAAATTTCATGGTCAAATGTCCATTTTTTTTAACAATCACCATTAATATCCACCGTGATAGCTTGTCATGCAAATTTGTTGCCGTTTTGTATGGGATACATTTCAATTCGGGCACGAAATTAATTCAGTATAATATACTGATTAATGATTTAATACTTGTTTTTCCTTAAGTAAACAAGTTCAATACAAATCATTCCAGCCTAAATATCCTGTCTAGATATTGGTGTATGTGTACACCCATTTGGTTCCTGAGGCATTTTTACTTCTCCCAATCATGTCATTTCCCTTTAATGATATGATTATGAAAAAATAAATAAAAAAGGAAAGCACCGTTATATGTATTGATATATCTACATGTTTAGACCTTGAAATCATAAATGAATTACACAAAATCTTTCGTGTACTCCTTCTCTTGTTTTTCACCTTTTTTAATTACAGAAACCTATAACTTACTCTTTCTTCCCGTAATTAGAACCCAACCTACAAAAGAATATCACCTATATTATTGTGGTCAAAGCAAGGTTGGAAATTGGAATATTAATCTTTCTTACTGCATTCGATATGTATTTCTTGTGTATGTAACTTAATGATTTATCTTCCTTTGAAATCGTTACGTGAAACGTTATGTTTCGCGGAAATGATTTTACAAAACTCTATCGATATACTTACTGGTTTAAAAAATATGATTTTCTCCACTTTGTAAATGTGCTATGATTATTACGGGTAAAATTTAAACTGATATAGGAACGTTATACTTTGTGTCATGTCATATCATATTATATTGCATAAAACCATGGTTTCGTATGTTGTCGAATAGCCTATTTTTTTATAATCATCAATCTTTGCGACATATTTTGTTTTATTTATTATTTCCTGCTATAAACACATTACCGATCGTGTTACACGAATATATACATCTTTCCTCAGTGTTGTCAACCTTTTTTTGAGGAAACAAACCGGGGAAAACAAACTCCTCGCAACAAAGTTCACGAAATGTACTTTTGGTGGTTTTGATGTTAATATTATATGGATCATGTTGAGATCAAACTTCTTCTGTGTATTATGCAGGCGTCACGCTGTCTCAAAGTTGAGTAAAGATGCATGGACACACGATTAAAGAAATTTTCAAAGTCGGCTCAGATCGTATAATCGTCGGGCCATTCGTGAGAGCATCTTCATCCGTTGAAGACTAAGTACGAGACATCTCGTGCTGGGGTTTATGGAGAGTTTGTGTTATATCATCATGTGACCTTCTGTAGGCATCGTACTTGCTGCAGCTGTTGATTGGCTGTGTTGATCAGGTTCGGGGTCAGCTTCGCGCGAAATTATCGGTGTGATAGCCTAGTGGGTTAGAGCGTCCACCTCACGCCCGGAAGGTCGGGGGGTTCGAGCCCCGGCCGGGTCATACGACATAAGACTTTTAAAATGGTACCTTCTGCTTTCTAGCCAGGTGCTCGGCATTTTAGAACAGAGAAGGGTAATAATAACATTTATGTTATGCAGGGCCCGCTGGCAGAACAGTCTATTTGAATGAAGTGTCTACCCTGGGTAAATAAAAAAAATATTATTATTATTAGGCTATTATTGAAAATTTCATATTCGTGTGGCCATCTTGGGTCAATTTCGGGACAAAGATCGTCTTTGCCAAATGTGCAACTGCTGTTTACTTTTATAACTGACGTTCCTAACCACCCTTTAGAGTCAAATAGTGGGTGTTTAGGTGTGAAGTGTGTCCCCCAAATTACGTGGTTTCCGATCGCACGTACTTACCACAAGCTTCTATGACTTATGTAACCCCTTAGTCTTCAGACCACTCGATCCTATAACCTGTCAATATTTCCCCTGTTTTCCCCCTCTCACTTTGTCCTGTCAACACAAAAATCTTCCCAATGGCCCTCGAGTGATGTTTGTACGCTACTATTTATTCAAGTCAATTATGATTGTGTCGACACTACACACGACGAATTAGCATCTTATTCTGTCAGCAGCTTTTCAATAACCTCAGAGTCGCAGACGCCAGGCTACCCCCTTCTCAGTGCTTTCATTAGCTCTTCAGTATACTTGCCATTGTAGACACAAACTCCGCATTACAGAGCTAATCACCTTTACACTTCTAGTCGCCGGTTCTTTAGAGTAGTCGCTTTCATTCGCT
>JZLH01S0287447.1:9319-27323 GCA_001188425.1 Eucidaris tribuloides
GTGAGAAAAAGAAAACTGGGGGCGAGCCGAATTAGAAATTGGTCTTTAGTAGGCCTATATAAGTCCTTACATGTATGCTAATTAAAATTGTTCTTTTTATTTTTATTCAAAATTTGTTTACTCATAGTGGCAGCATAGGTTTATGCTGCTATGTGAGTATTCTGGTAGTCTCACGTTATTTATCGTGGGAGATGTCACGTTCCGTTCGGCACTTCTGTGTGTTTTAAGAAATATCCGTCATCCATCATTCTCATCGAGAGTGATAAAGTACGTGAGCTTGATAGATTTCAACGTTTACAGACAATACTCTTGCAGCCCATGTGTGTTTTAAATCTTAGACGAGTGTATTTCTAGTGTTGATAGGATTGTGTGTGTTTTCTATTAAGCGTTAAAATGTTTCGGAACATAGATATAATCTCTTTATGGCATATTTTATAACACTAATGATTGCTGTTTATAGGCCTACTTAACTTATACTCCACCCAGTGTTTACATTTATAAAAGGACTAAATTATGATTATGGAAGCTTAGTGCTCGTTTGGTCGAGAAAATGTAGGGTTCTATTGCTATTTTTAATGTGAAAAAGACATTACAAGTTATACTGATTAATACTGAATGAATGACGTAATGAGTTAACGACCGTGAGTAATTCTTCTCTCCCCCCCCCCCCATTTCCCAATGGAAATAATTTTGCATTAAATAAAAAATTACTCGCTCGCTGCTCTCGCTCGCACGAATTTACTTTGAACCAGCGATATCGGAGGCAAAATTGCAGATACATTCATCAAAATCAAACGATATGTGTTGAAATTCCTCCTTCAATTCATTCATTCATTCATTCATTCTACATTCCTACGAAACTAATTAGTTTGCTTTTTATAACGCATTAATTTCAAATCGGATATCGGGGTTATACGACCTAAATAATGCGGCGGGGGGGACACCAAAAAAATACAAAAATCTGAAAGGTCCACTTTTTCAAAAGAACGTATTTTAGTAATTAATTATTGACTGTTCTCACGAAACAAAAGTGTTGACAGAAGGTCAAAATGTGCTCATGGAACCGCTAGAACTCATGAGCTTCAGGGGGCTCCGCCCCTGACCCCCGACAAAGTATCACCCTGTTTTTAAATGACCTGCTATCAGCAGTTCATAATATAAAAATGATACAAAAAAATGCAAATAAGTTGGAAAGTGGAGGTGGTTTTTAATTATTGTCGACTATTTCACGAAACAATAGCTTTAACAGTTGGGTAAAATGTGCTCATAAAACTGCAGAAATCATTAGTTTCAGGGGGCTCCGTCCCTGACCCCCGAAAAATTATCACAATGTTTTAAAATGAAAAATCCGGAAGTGCCAAACAGTTTGAAAGTACCTGATTTTTAATTATTTATAGGTGAATGTCCATTTTACGAAAAATAGTATTGGCAGAGGATCAAAAATAGCCCAACAAAACTGCGTATGAACCCCTTGAGGCTTCAGGGGCTCCGCCCCTAACTAGGGTTGCAAAGGGTTGGAAACTTTCCGGGAATTTTGAAAATTTCCATGGAAAGTTCGGGAATTTTCAATGGGCTGGATTTTGGGAATTTTGGAATTTTGCCATTTTTATTGTATTAAATGGAAAATTATTCTATTTTTTGGAAAATATCATCAGTACTCTGTTCTATAGCACTTTCCCACATGAATACAATAGATTTTACATCTGTTTTGGCTTGCCTGGGCCTTTCATGAGGATAAATCAGCCCAAATGAGAGGACATAATCACTATAGATATTTAATATTGTTGCGTGAATGAGACATACGTTGTGGTTTGAATGATCTGAGGATTCTGATGTAAGGTGTTCCCATATTATTTCATTGTAACATAAGGTATGTGTCGTTTATGTGCATGGTGTGATAAATTAATTGACAAGTCTATTTCAGTTAGTGGGGTTGTTCATCTCGGTCTACTTAATTCACAAAGTTTGAGTACATGTAAAAGTTGGATAATATTGCATCAAGCTGACGTGTATCAGAAGTTGGGATGGTTGAGCTGACATTTATAATGCAACAGGTCTCCCTCTTAAGACAGTTGTATGGCTTGTTGTACAACATCTACTCTTATTAAGACAATGGAAATACTCCTGTCTAGTGATGAGTTTTTGTCATGTGTGGGTAGTAGGCAGATTACATACAATTACCGAATCTCAGATGTAGCTTTGATAATTGTTAGAGAGCTTGCCTTCAAAAGTGCAAATCCTAAGATCCCTGGATCAAATCTTGCTGGGACCAAATCTTTAAAAAATAAATAATTATTATAGAAAAGGGATGAGGTTTATTTCGCCAAGTAACACTTGGTAAATGAAGACACATGTAAGAGCTATTTCAGTGCACTCAGTTGATGGGTATGCCTCCACAATCCCACCCCAATTCATTTAAATTGAAATGTCTTATGCGCGTTTGTCCCAATCTGATCAAGTTGACATGGGAGTGATCTGAGACTCAAATCACACATGTACAAGGCCCTGAGACATTTGGCCTATGACTTTAATTGAATCATGATTATATTGATACCTCATAGTTCAGACTTAATACAAGTTTTATTCAAATATGATCAGCCGCTTTTTTTTTTTAGTTATCTTGGTAACGAGTCCAAAATCGACATTGGTTTAGGCATATGGCCTTTGTCCTTTCCACTATTAAATTCATCGGTGCATCGTAATTCATACTTGACCCAAGTTACATTCAAATCTGATGAGATATTAAACTATTGTAGTAATGAGCCCAAATCAGACGCATTTGAAGCCGTGTGACCTTTCAACTCTGAAATCTAATCAGTTCATTGTTGCATTATATTCCATACTTGACCCCAGTTTCTTCAAAATCTAATCAGTTATTAAGTAATCACAGTAATGGGAACCGGTAACGGACGGACGGACAACCCAAAAACATGATGCCTCCGGCAACTCTGGTGTAGAGGCATAAAAGCCCACACCATCGCAAATCACTTCTGGTTAGCTTCAAACACTGTGATCCTAGTCAGTATTCTGCCCCACCCACTCCCCCCCCCCCCTCCCCATGACAAAAGGGCATAACTGACATTTTGGTGTTTTGGAGATATTGAGCAAAATGTATTTTGTTCAACATGTAAAGCCCTATTCATAGTCATTTTAACAAGCAGATTGTTGGACAAAGGGACACTTCTAATTAATAACACTTTCTGTTCTGCATGTTAAACATGATGTACTGAGTCCCCTACACTATCTAACTCAATTTTGAAAAAATGTCAGTTATGCCCTTTTGTCATGGGGGCAGTATTCTCCTTGCCTTAAAATGGTTGTACATTTAAATGCCATTTAAGAGAATAAGCGAGACAGCCGTTCTAAGGAGACCAGGACCTGCCAAGTAATGTTTTTATTATTCAACTCAATAAATAAAAACAAAAATTCCTGTTTGATGCTACATTTTTACATCTCCTTTCTTCTTTGTGTACTTAGTGTTTTAACAATGTTGTTGATATTAGATGAAAGTTCACTTTAATTTTGACATTCAAATGCTATATGTATGAAAATTTGCAAAGTTGCCGAAAGTTGCCGAAAATTCCCAAAATGTCTGGAAAATTTCCGAAAATTCCCATGGAAATTTTCCGCTCTGAAAATTCACGGGAATTTTGCAACCCTACCCCTAACCTCCGCCTGGTACCTTTTAAGGATTTTAAGGCGGGCCCCTCGACCCCATGTTAGGATAGTAATCATTCCCTATATATAAAATTCTGCAGCCCCTCATTGTATCAAAGGTCTGTTTTCTTGACTCTGCACCCCCTGAAAAATACAGGCCTGAATAAACACACAGACCGAATTTCGTTTGTGCTCACATATGCACGTAATATTTCGAACCCACAGCGACAGAATACCCACCAAAACGTGTTTTTCTTCTTGGAGTTTACAAAGTTCCGTCCAGACCGCTTCCCGCTCGCTCACGCTCGCGCGAATCATAGTTAAACAAGGGCATTTTGAGATTTTATTCACACTTTAACAAAGAAATTGCAACCAAACCCCGAACATTTTCAGTACCTCTTATAAGACGCTTGGCGTACGCAGCCACTTAAATCCACTTTCTGAAAAGAAATTTCGGTGGCTTGACGCGTGCCCCCCAATGAGTTGACCCACGGTACGCCACTGCCTACGTAATGAGCTTCGTCTCAGTCGTCAAATCTGCGATCTTATTATTCTTTAATCGCAAAATGATCACAAACATATTTATTTTCAATCAGCGAAGGTACCGCTATGTAGAGAACAGGCGAGAATGTGAACTGTCAGAAAGTTTTGGAATGGTTTACAAATCCACAAATTACACTTGAAAATTTCGACTAAGATCTAAATTTGAATACACATGAAAATATTCTCGCAAAATTATGAATGTCCATCTATACAGCAGAAGTCTTAATTCCCTGATCTACACAATCTGAAAAAGATGTCTATATACGGAGACGACTACCCTTCATTTATTACTTTGTTGATACCGGCCTCACATCACTGATACTTTGTATGTTAATAACTTTGTAATCTAATACGGCGGAAGAGAGGCATAAGGACACAAACATTCCCATTCGTTTTGCACTGGTGGCGCATTATAACAAAACCAATTATTTTCGTGTCGAGGATGTTACGCTGTCAGCTTTAAATTCAGGGGGGTCCGAAGCCAATTAATTACCAAATGTGTGTTTGACAATTATTTTCATCTTCTCAAACCAAATTTATTTTAAAAATACAAGACAAAATTCTTCAATTCGTATTCCCCTCTTTCGCACAGCTCATTCCCCCAAAACAATCATCAATATAATTTTGGAATTCTCTCTACTGCCACTACTTAAATCATTCCGTTATAAAATGAATCATTTAAACAAAAATCAATCAATATGTTTTCTGTGTTTAATTTAGATCCACATATTAAACAATTATTATAATATCAACCCATAAATATTCAATGCAATTTCTGTAATTAGTTATTTGCATTCTTAAACTTGTATTCAGTACAAATCAGTCCAATTTGTTTGATTTCTTCCATAAAATTGTGTATATGTTTTCGTTGTGTAATGTGTTACTGTTTTCTCTATTGTATAGTTTGATATTCTTATGTCTTTCATTTTGTGCTACATTCAACGTTTGACGTCATTTCTGCTCGAAAATGGCAAGGGTTATGATGGAATTTATCATTGGTAAAACGCGTTGTACATGTTATCTTTTCTGGTAAGTCCAATAATTTGTTTATATCTAAAGGTATTTTTTATTTGTGTGAAAATTGCCATGAATCTCTACATAACAAAGTGGTCCAAACGATGGTAGAATGAATTATCGTCCATTATAATGTTTTACCCATATTTTCTGGAATTTGGAGAAATATGTTAATCGTTCCGTATCAGTGAATTGAAGAATGTGCCATATCAGTTACTCATCAATGTGGATTCACAGAGGGGCACAGAAGCTACACTGGCGTTTTATTGTTAGATTAAAACAAAGCTTTTGATACACCTGATCGTGGTATTCGTGGATTTTTGTTAGGTTTAATAGTTATTTAACTCCTAGCGTGCCAGGGAATTTATAGCTCTGTGGACATTATACAGTATGTATTGTTTGGTGTATATTTGCGACTTCGGCATGTTAAGAGTTCAGTTCACTTATTAACTCCTACGTCTCCTACGTGACGTCTCCTACTTCTCTAACGTCTCCTACGTCCCCTTCGTCCCCTTCATCCCCTTCGTCCCCTTCGTCCCCTTCGTCTCCTACGTCCCCTTCGTCCCCTTCGTCCCCTTCGTCCCCTTCGTCACCTTCACCACCTTCACCACCTTCACCACCTTCACCACCATCACCACCATCACCACCATCACCACCATCACCACCATCACCATCATCACCAATTTCACCACCTTATTCATCACCTTCTTCTTCACCTTCATCACCTTCTTCGTCACCTCCATCACCTTTTTCTACACCTTCTTCACCTTCATCACCTTCTTCTTCACCTTCTTCTTCACCTTCATCACCTTCTTCGTCACCTTCTTCACCTTCTTCTTCACTTTCATCACCTTCATCACCTTCTTCTTCACCTTCTTCTTCACCTTCATCACCTTCTTCACCTTCATTACCTTCTTCGCCTTCATCACCTTCTTCTTCACCTTCATCACCTTCGTCACCTTCACCTTCATCACCTTCTTCTTCACCTTCTTATTACCTTCTGCTTCACTTTCATCACCTTCATCACCTTCTTCTTCACCTTCTTCACCTTCTTCACCTTCATCAACTTCTTCACCTTCATCTCCTTCTTCTTCACCTTCTTCACCTTCTTCTTCACCTTCTTCACCTTCTTCTTCACCTTCATCACCTTCTTCACCTTCATCACCTTCTTCTTCACCTTCTTCACCTTCTTCACCTTCATCCTTCACCTTCTTATTACCTTCTGCTTCACTTTCATCACCTTCATCACCTTCTTCTTCACCTTCTTCACCTTCTTCACCTTCATCAACTTCTTCACCTTCATCTCCTTCTTCTTCACCTTCTTCACCTTCTTCTTCACCTTCTTCACCTTCTTCTTCACCTTCATCACCTTCTTCACCTTCATCACCTTCTTCTTCACCTTCTTCACCTTCTTCACCTTCATCACATTCTTCACCTTCATCTCCTTCTTCTTCACTTTCTTCTTCACCTTCATCACCTTCTTCACCTTCATCTCCTTCTTCTTCACCTTCTTCTTCACCTTCTTCACCTTCTTCTTCACCTTCATCACCTTCTTCACCTTCAGCAGCTTCTTCTTCACCTTCATCACGTTCTTCTTCACCTTCTTTTCACGTTCTTCTTCACTTTCATCACCTTCTTCTTCACCTTCATCACCTTCTTCTTCACCTTCTTCACCTTCTTCACCTTCTTCAACTTCTTCTTCACCTTCTTCACCTTCTTCACCTTCTTCACCTTCTCTTTCACCTTCATCACCTTCTTCTTCACCTTCTTCTTCACTTTCATCACCTTCTTCTTCACCTTCTTCACCTTCATCACCTTCTTCGTCACCTTCTTCACCTTCTTCACCTTCATCACCTTCTTCGTCACCTTCATCACCTTCTTCTTCACCTTCTTCACCTTCATCACCTTCTTCTTCACCTTCTTCACCTTCTTCTTCACCTTCATCTCCTTCTTCTTCACCTTCATCACCTTCTTCTTCACCTTCATAGGACTGTGTACTACAATAATAATAATAATTATTATTATTATTATTATTATTATTATTATTATTATTATTATTATTATTATTATTATTATTATTATTATTATTATTATTATAATTATAATTATAACAATATGATAGCAATATGATTATAATAATATTAATCATAATAACGTCTTATTTACCCAGGGTAACCACTGCAGTCAATTAGACTGTTCTACCAGTGGGCCGGGCATGATATAAATGCTATCATTACACTTCCCTGTTCCAGAAAAAAGGCAGAAGGTACCTTTGTTTTTAGAGTACTTGGCAATGTTGGCATGGCTCAGCCGGGCTTGAACCCGCGACCTCCAGGAAATGAGGCGAACGTTCTAACCACTATGCCATCACGGCTTGTCATTAGGCGACATGAAGTGTCGTGTTACAACCTACACAGAATGTTGCAGGAATAACCGAACGCAAACGCGTATCCATGGGGTGTTTTGGGGTGTTCAAACAACCCCTTTTGCAAAAGGGGGTTGTTTCCCCCATGAAAATACCTCCATTTTTGGCAAAAGGGGGTGTTTTAAATCTCCAGAGCAGACGGAATAAATGGTAATTTTGGGGGGAGTGAAACATTTTTCATCGCCCCCTCCACCCCCGCTGACCGACTTTCGGCCCCAAGGCTGAAAGTGAAAATTTTTGGACTTAGGATTTGGCCGCCGATGAACACCCCCCCCCCTCCCAACCCTGAACATTCCTGGATACGCGCCTGACTGAACGGAGGTCCAGTTCAGTTTGATTCAAGTTCATTTTTTTTTTCAATCCAACAACCATAGAAAGAAATAGTACAACGAATCACACATAGTATAAGACACATAATTTTTTATATAAAGAAAGAAAGAGACTACAAGAAGGTATGTGACTTGAGTAGTATAACCTCCTAAACATGAATAAGTTCAATATGACAATGTGACAAAGTGTAAATTAAAACAATAAACAAACAATAAGGAATCAATACAGAATCATTTAACAATCAGGGCAGGGAGTACTTAAGTCACATTTTGACGAAATTGATTAGTAATTGTTTTGAAGTCGTGACATGCTGGGAATTCTTTTGACAAAATTTTGGTTAAATTGACCCTTCCCTAGTAGGGGTCAGGGGAGGGGTCAACCGGGGTCAAATTTTTAGCTTGGTCTAATTTCTTCAAAATATATTTCAAATTACTCGACTAGTTGCAAGGATTAAGAAAATATATAATTTGTCAAGTATTTTGTGCTTTGTTGATGAGATATGGAATCACTTCCGGTCAAAGGTCAAATGAGGTCAAATTTAAAACAACGACCAACTTTGACAAATTGCATATCAAATTGTCCGTCTTATGGAGGACATTCCAAAAATATATACAATTAAGTGTTTTTGACATTCATTTATTCGAGAAATGCATTTGTTTTCCTGAGATCCTTGTTTTTAGAAGAAGTACTCAAGTCCAAAATATTGATTATTGATTATTGGAAATTGACAAGTGTGACGATGTTTGTTTTTGTCCTATATCCATCTTTTATTGGGTCAATTAACTTCACCAAGTTTGGATGTACAACTCAAACAATTGTGATATGCAGACAAATTTGACAACTTTGAGCCTTTGTTTCTCAAAAGTAGTATTATGTGACTTCAGTACTTCTTATTCTATACTCTTCAATTTCAAAGTAGATATAATAAGAAGAGTCAAACTCAGTAAATGATTAATAATTCTCCTAAGGTTTGCTGTGAATGATGTTAAGTTAGTACAACTTTATAGTTCATCTTAAGAGCTGTTCCATGCAGCACGTGGACCATGATGACGGACAGAGTTAAGAATTGATTGGGTATAAACTTTAGGATAACGGAATTTAGAATTTGACCTTGGTTCATATGGGAGTGAATATTTATTGTTAAAAATAAATATTTGACAAATGTTGTTGGGTGAGACATTATTAAATACACGAAACATTGAGTTGTTATTGAAAAGTATTTACAATTACTGTACATCATAAACGGTTAAAAGGAAAAGAAGCCAGCAACTAACAGGAATAAGTTAAGAAAAAAATGAGTTCTTGCCAACCAATCAGATCGCACGTGCACTGGTCTGGAGCTGACCATGCATGACCGATGTATGCCACCCGACGCGTCTTAGTCGCGCCGTAGTAATGTGCACTAGCTGTTGTAATCGATAAGCTCTTCCCCCTACAGCTGTTTCTGCAAGTTTTATCCTGGGATAAAACTTGCAAAGACGTAAAATATATACAGTTTAACTGATTCATTGGGCCTTGCTGAGAGTGAGTATCACACAGTACCCCTTATTTAGGCTGTCTTTATCACCATGTACCATAATTCTCAGTGTTCTCATAATACTCACAATGTCATTTTTATTCTTAACTTATGCCTGTTAGTTGCTGGCTCCTTCTCTCTTTAATGTCTTTGAACGAAAAAATAAAGGTCGTGAATTTGCTAAATACGGGGAGTTTGTATCCGGGGTTTGTATACCTGTATATTCTTAATGATTTCTTTTGTAATTGAAGAAAGAGTTCTTATTTTGTTGTTCCAGCATTACCCTAAATAGGTAAGATTAGTGAATAATGTAACATAATAATTTCCTTTCATGGCAAGACTGCACGTAATTTACACAATATTCCAATATTCTGTAGTTGTTGCTGTTGTTGTAGTTGTTGTTTTGATATCTCAGCTACGGAAATTATAGCTTCATATTGATTGTAATTGTATGTATGTCGAATGCATATTTTCGGCTTCGGCACGTTAAGAGAGGTTGGGCGGTCCGGATCCAGCTGATTTCGTTTGGTGAGAATAAAGATTCGAGGGTCATTGTGCTGGAACGGGGAGCTAAATCTGCCACTGCCCCCAGCCTCTGAACAGTGTATTCGTAGAGTGTCTCAACTCATTTAGCTCTCAATACCTTTTTGACTATCATGTCACTGCCTTATATATTGAGGTATATCTCGCCACTCTATAATTGCGAATTTCTGCATTTCATGTATTTTTTGTAAAGACAATAACCATGTCCTCAAAATAAAATTTGGGTCTATGATAACTATTAATCGTAATTCATGTCCAGATCTCCTTTTTGTTTGTCGTACTGTACTTTTGGACTTTGATCCGAGATTTTAATCAAAATTTGCTTTGCCATTGACTGTGTATTGATTGTGTAATCGGCACTCACGCCGGCAGGCTATAGGCCTAGTCACTTCTCGTATCCATTCCACACATATCAAGATGTCGCTCGTTAAGAATGGTGTTTTAGGTGGCATAATTGCCATAGTAATGCTGTACATTTACCGGCACTTTCACACTGGCACGCCGATAGTGACTGGAGGCTTTGTGGCTCCGGGATTTGAAGACGTTCTACAAGCATTCAGGTATAGAATTTGAGTACCCTTTAATTAAAGGGAAATGACTAGATTGCAATTAGTCCTCAATTTAGAACATAATGCTCCCAGAATCCAGTATACTGTCTAAAAACTTGTTCTGTTAATATGTCATATATAATTATGTATTTCCTCTTCATTGTATAATAGGCCTATCATCAGAAATTGCTGTAACGGTAAATTGTTGTGTAGCTTTCAGTGGGATTAATTTTTATTAAGGTTTGTGTTTATAATTTAATACTACTAAATCATCGCTTCTTTCTCATTACGTCGGGCTTTAAGTATAACAAATTAAATATTGTAAAATAAATGAGATATATTTTGCGGTCACTTTGTATGGCCAGGTAAATGAAATCTATATATAATCATTTTGGGGGTTGGAAGATTACCATCGGACAAAATACGTCGATAACAAAGCAAAAAGGGGTGGTAGTAGAAAACACTACGAAATCATTAAGTATCGACCCTAAAGGGTTGACCATGCTGAAAAAAAATACATGTAAGACCGACAACTGCATAATACACATACATCCAAATCCATAATAAATTGTCATTTTGTATTCATTGTTATAACATAATATTAACTTATAGCACCGTTAAGCTACTGTCACACTGCGCCGTCTAACGATTCCGTCTGCCTCCGTCTAAAATATTTACCTCAGACACCGTCTAGATACGTTTGTAATACAGTTGAAAAACGAATTAAAAAGTCCAATAAAAGTTTAATAAGCGTACGCTTTCGTTTTTCAGACGGAATCGTTAGACGGTGCAGTGTGACAGTAGCTTTAATAATCAGTATAGTAACTTTGTCATTGCGAAATAGCAAACCGTACTCGTCTTTTGTGATCTTGATCTTGTGTAATTGTACAAACATTCAAGGTATGTTAGCTCAAGCCTTTAAAGCTCGCGTGTGTACTTCACACGATAGAAAAGAATCAGTCTCCGCCGACGTGGTCGAAGTACACTATTTACACGGGGTGGAGATATGAAAGGTCTTGATTGAACCAAGGAGCTTCAAACAAGCTCCTAGCTTGATTGGACGGTGATCCCTACTATGGGAGTTTCTTGTTAGCTAGGCCCTGTACCCACTTCCCTGTACCACGTTTCCAAGTACATATTTAATGTTCAAATTATGACAGTAGGACTTCGGAATCATGCGATAGGCTATGTGTGTTTTTTTTGTGTGTGTGTGTAATTACACAAATCCGACAAAGGTACCTTGAAATTGATATGAAACGTTATGACAAAAATTAGAAGAAGAAAGAGAAGAGAAGGTGGAAGAAGAACAAACTGAGGAGGGGTGGGGGGACTTGGTTACAGTCATTGTTTGTCTTGTCCGCCATATACGTCGATCGTTCGTTTTCATCGCACGCAAAAGTATGAATTTACTGGAGACTCGTAGATGATTTATGACAACCTGTGTTTTGATTCACTTACGATATGCACGTGCGTGTTTTCATAGAAAGAATTCGAAGGCCATGCCCCCCCCCCCCCGAAAAAAGTCACATATATGAGGATGTACATGTTACAACTCTTTCTATCGAGATACTCTCCCGGGGGCCAGTCAAATATAATTGTTGTACACATGCGTGACCAAGTCATTTCCAGACACCCTAAACGAGTTTTATCTGTGTGCAAAATAACACCCTAAACAAGTTTTTTTCGCGGGGCTTCATTTACACATTTTGGCCCTAAACAAGTTGTCACCAGAATATGACCCTAAACAAGTTTTGTCTACTTGCTAACAATATGCTTAATAGACAAAAAACTTGGGGGGGGAAACTACCCTAAACACGTTTGACCAGTCTTAAAAAAAGCTTTGAAGAAAGAAACATACCCTAAATACGTTGACCAGTCTTTCAAAACCACCTTTTTTTGGAAAATCAGTGTTTTGTGATACCCTTAACGAGTGCACGCGCGGCCCGCGGCCTAAAACTGAAAAAACACCCTTTAAACGCGTTTTTTGGTCACGCATGTGTACAGCAATAAATTTGACTGGCCCCCCCGGGATACTGCTGGTATGAATATCTTTGGTGAAATTCATCCGTGGGAGAGGGGGATCTAATGTTGTTCACTTAAATAGATCGGGACAGGAAAAAAGTTTTGACCATTATAACTGCGACACAACCAATTGTAGCCAAATACAACAGCTAGGGTGTTATCCTTGTGAAAAGCAACTAACTTGCAGTAATTGGGGCACATGCAGTGCTATCAGCTTTATGTCTTAAAAAGAAAACCGTATTCGAGAGTGAACGGCAGTTAGGCTCATGAGCTCCTTTTCTCGATTTACTTTCGTGTCAGAGAGATGAGCAGTGTTCTGCATCAAAGTAGAAAGCTGTAATGGGTTAACGGCATAGATGGGCATAGATGGCTCTCGGGGTTATTCCATGATTGATTGATTGATTGATTGATTGATTGATTGATTGATTGATTGATTGATTGATTCTTGTCTCTAACAGAGAAAATTTCGAAACAGGACGTGACCCTCCCGATGGCGGTTCTGCATTTTCTGCCTACTACCGAGGGAAGAAGGTGGTTGACATCTGGGGAGGCTACGCGGATGTGCAAAGCAAGCAAGTATGGAAAGAAGATACCATGACTGTAGTCTTTTCAACAACAAAAGGTAACTCCCTCCCCAGCTCTTACCCCTAGAAATGTAGTTAAGTTAAAGGATGGAAAAATTTCCTTACAAAATGACATTCCACAGACTCCATAAGCATCCGTCTTGGCCAAGAATCACTTGGGTATACGTGTCAATCGATTCAGAGGGGACTGCCTTTTCAACACTCTTAAAATTCCCGGATCAGACTTACTCGGAAATGTAATCCGTTGGGGGCACGCTCGGAAAGGGGTCAGTTCCAACCAAATTCCAGGTCAACTTTGACCAACATCTGAGCCAACCTGAGCTGGATCTTGGTCAAAGTTGACCCGGAATGTAAATAAACCTGACCCTTTTCCGAGTGTGCCCCCAACGGATTCCCTTTCCGGGTCAGTCTGACCCGGGAATTTTAAGAGTGTATAAAATGGGCCATGGTCTGGAAAATGTAATTTTGCTTCAGAACTAATAAATTTTAGCTTGAAGAAAACGAGTTTACAGCACATTTTTCTCCAACATTCAATAAGTTCTTACAACAACCAATGTTTCGAGACAGTAAGTAATTTCAGAATTTTAAAGCGCCAAGTTTAGTTTGGGGGATTTTTGTTATTTGAAAGCTTTATGCCCCAAAGTCATAACCCTGCAATAATAGATTCTGAGTGTCTTTAGTTTTTTTTTTAATTAATTAATGAAAAATCTCGGCGGGGACCCCCAAATTTTACATTATAGCATCTACAGGGTTAAAAAGGCCTTTAAGGTTACATGTGTTATACCTCATCTGAAACGAGCAGACGCAGCTACTTTCAGATGATGTATTAATCATATAACCGTTTTTTAACCCTTTGGATGCTATAATGTAAAATATAGTCAAAATGTCGGGGTACCCCCCCCCCCGACATTTTTCATTAATTAATAAAAAAAACAAAGACAAAAACAGGTTATATGAGTTATACCTCATCTGAAAGAGCCGAGTCTGCCCTATCAGATGAGGTATAACACATGTAACCTTAAAGCCCTTTTAACCCTTTGGATGCTATAATGTAAAATTTTGGGGGTCCCCTCGAGATATTTCATTAATTAATAAAAAAAAAACTAAAGACATTCAGAATCTATTATTGCAGGGTTATGACTTTGGGGCATAAAGCTTCCAAATAAAAAAAAATCCCCAAAACTGAACTTGGGCTTTCAATAACAAAGCTACATGATCCGATATACAATGTTCTTTGAATATGTCTGCAGTGACCTCTTTTTTTCCCATAACTTTGTCCATGTGCCTATTTTATTTGTTACTGGATCTATAATTTGAAACTGAAGACACGCTCTGTTCGCAACGTTTTATACTGGGCCTTTGACTCTAGGGTTTTTGCTTATGTTTGATTTTAAAGTTTATTTTCTCTGCATCATATCATCACAGGGATTGCCTCCATTTGTATCGCCATGTTGGCAGACCGTGGACTTTTAGACTACGACAAGCCGGTGGCGCACTACTGGCCCGAGTTCGCTCAGAAGGGGAAAGGGAAGATTACAGTGAGACAGATGATGGAACACAAGGTAGGTTTAAAGGTCCGCTGTCAAGGGAGCAATTCAATCAAGGAGAGGCTTTTCTGAATACATTTTTGCATGGTTTATAAGTTTATGCATATACAGTGCGTCTAAAAAAAGTGTGCAAGTTAAAAGTGCCTCGGTGGCTGTATAAAATGACTTGATGCTTATGTCAACGTCAAGGGCATGTCTTATCTTAACAAATGCCGTTTGTTCTGTTCAATTTGATAAACGTTTTAATCTCGAGATATGTTGTAATAGAGTGCAATCACAATAGTGCCACTTTAACTAGAGAAGAGGACCTGATACTATCATTGACTGTACAAAGTAAAAATTGCACTATTGTGTTTTACCTTTTCATTGTTTACAAACGTATCTCGGATTGAAACAGGCAAATTGAACAGAACAAACGGCATTTAAAAGCTAAGACTGTACCCTTGATAGTGATGTAAGCATCACATCGCAATAGTATTGTCTCATTGCCAAAAATGTCACTTTGCATTTGCACAATTAAATTCGATACACGCTGTAGTGTACAAATTGGAAGAAAGTAACGTGAATGTAACTAATATCACACAACCAAACTACTGTTATCATTGTATTTGATTAAACACGGGACGAACCATGCTTTATTAAAAAAAAATGAAATCGGTGCTGAATTTGGGATATAATGCTCCCAGAATCAAGAACACTGTTTAACGTTTCTGCATGCTGTGAAACTTCATACTCATATATTTCCCCTTTTTAGTGTAATTATTATCAGAAAGTGGAATTTGTTGTGTAGATTTCCATGAGATCAATTTGTATTATTATTTAATCGTTATTCAGTTTCATATTTCCCGTGAAACGGTTTTGATGGTTTGGGAAGAACTTCACCCCCCCCCCAAAAAAAGTCAATATATTACTTTGAAGCAGCCTCAGAAGACAACCACAGCCATCAAAGAAGAAAGTGCCTCCTTGGCTTCATAAGACAGCAGTGAGGACTCAGTACGCTCCATGTTTAGACAGGACATGTTCAAGTTATGATTTCTCATTCTTTCTCAATTCTGAAGGTGATTTACTATTGTAAATATCGTAAATTGTACTGCCATGTCACTTGTCTTTACATTGGATATAATGATTTAGATCGAAGGCCGCCATCTTTAATTAATAGGGTATATTCCATCTGATTTGGTTGTTGAGCTAGTTTCGACGTCTCCCGATCACGTCATTGTCTTTTATGCACCAACGGCGGACTTTAATGGCCTTGGAAGGGACCTTTACTAAAAAGACAAATAATGTAAGGTTTTCTTCATCATGATTTATTTATAAAGAAGGTGGTCAATTGGCTACACCCCCACCCTTGTCCTGGAGAGGACCAAGTCCCCTAATGTTAGGAACCCGGGATGTCGTGAGTCTTGGAGCACCATCAAGTTTTAGGGATGCTGGACCACTTACAAATTTGTACACTTCTTATGTGTCATTATTTAGACCTACTGGGCAAATTGAATTCAATGCTGAATTAAAAATAACAGGCTAATAAGACTTTTTTTTAAATCTATCACAATGATTTGGGACCTGGTCACGGTGTACTACTCACCTAAAATCAAACAGCTTTGGGGACTTGATAACTTATTTATTTTCTTGTCACGAAACTTGGCACCATCCACTTGGCTATACTAATCCCCTACTTAGACTCAGAACGCCCAGTACAAAGAAAAAATGTTTCCAGAGCCCTGTCGATAAAACGCATGAATTGCCAAGGTTACTTGCCTCCGTTTTTGTGTCAGAGAACATAACTTATCTTGTGCCCTTCCCCCACCTATTTTGTCATCTAGGCGGGACTCGTTTTAGCTGCTCCACCAGGTTTGAGTTTCGAGCTGTTGAAGGATGTTGCTAAAGGCGGTGAAGTAATGGCTGCAGCGGAACCTCAGTGGGAGTTTGATGGTGTCACTCACGGCTACCATGCCATAACCTTCGGACCTCTGACCAATGAACTGCTGAGGCGCGTAGACCCGCAACACAGGACCATGGGACAGTTCTTTGATGAGGAGGTGGCCAAGCCATTTGGTAATTATGTCTGTTAGGTCACATGTAAGTTTTGTGGAGGATCTAGAAATGCGTAAAGGACTGATACTGCACCCCTACTGCATCAATCAAGTTGCACACAAAGTTTCTCATTGCATTCTGAAGTAATACACAAGTACAGGGTTTATTCGCGTTCACAGTTAAACCCATACAATATGTTTCACGAGTACAGTGGCGACCGAAAGTATCATCACGTTCCGAACGCGTGCAAACGTGATTCCAGAAACGAATTCGTTTCAATGAACGCAAGGCACGCATTTACTTCGCTGGCTTTGCGTTTCATCGCGTTTTAACATCGTTTCATGAAACGCGTTTCAGTAAACGCGTTTGGAACGTGACGATACTCTCGGCCGACATTGTACATTGAAGTGTGCAAAGTTCGATGTTTATAGTGTGCTAGCTTGAGTAAATACGCCTTCACTTTCCCACTTTAGACCGGGGGTCGCTCTCCACACGGCCTGCTACGCACCCGCGTCCAGAAAAGCGTCGTAAAGGGTCCCCTTTCCAGCCCTCGGGCGTCGTCGACGTCTTTTGGGAAAAGGGTAGCCTTTTCAGCACCGTTCGCTGGCAATCGCCACTTAGAGTAGCCTTTTCTCACATGTCACGCCATTTAGGGATACTAATTTGGTTATGTAGATTACGCCATATAGGGGTGCACATTTTTTTGTGGATCTAAGAACATCTCCAACATGATCGAACATTTGATAATTAGGAGAATTATTAATGAATTGTTAAGTGAACCTGTTCGGGTTGTGCAATGTTAAATAATGTTTTAGATGAGGACACTTGGATGGGGTATCAAATTAGTTGATTTCTCTGTTTACGCCAATTAGGGTATCAAATTTGTGGACTCCCTGTTCACGCCACTTAGGGTATCAGAATATTAGGTGGATTTCCTGGGAATCACGGCACTTGGGTAGCTTTTCTGATGTGTTACGCCATTTAGGGTGGCATTTAGGGTGGCTGTCCGTCTATTCAAGCCTTACTTAGAACGGCGGCCCTCTGCATCAAAATTTAATGTGTAAAATGAGTATTATATTGTAAAGGAAGTTATTTCGGTCATATGCTTTGTATATATGTATATCTATGGTATCATTTTCTTTCATAAATGTATGATTTACTGTTAAATGTTTTCTGAGTATTTCTATAATCTGAACTTAATTATCATGCTTATTGGTGATCCGCGTAACCGCGGATCACCA
>JZLH01S0287535.1:5746-18097 GCA_001188425.1 Eucidaris tribuloides
GCACACACACACACACACACACACACACACACACACACACACACACACACACACACACACACACACACACACACACACACACACACACATTTATACAATCAACACCAAGAATCAACTGAAGTGTGAACTTAACTGAATGACAATTCTTTGGACCATTTCATTTGTCTTCCATTTTCCATTTATTGATAGATCAGTATTAGGATTATACAGATAATTATAATATGACTTTTTTTTACTTGATACACAAGATGAGAACGAGGTGTAAATTGGAAAAAAGTGCTTGGATATCTTGCAGAGATTTCCAACATGTACAAATTCTTCCGAGGCACAAATGTCATGCAGTTAAATACTACAGAGATTACACTTTCTTTATTAATAGTATATATCAGAATATATATATATATAGATATAAAAATAAACCAAGGACCCTTTAACCACATGACTACATGCATAATACCTTCATACAAAAACTGGTTTTGATTTTGATACAAAAAATAACAACAAACAACTTTGATTATTCTAGATTGTGTCATGAAGGTTATCAAATTTGCACAATTACAGAATTATCAACAGAATTACTGACATATTTAGTGATTTCTTGAATATTATGATTTTCTGTTTTATTAGGGTGTCTCTTAGCTGAAAGATAAAAGCATACTCCTATCCCATGGTTACTATGGTTATATTATGCTACAGATGTGATACTTCACAATCGAACTTCACATTGTAACTCCTTCTCCATAGCAGGAGTACAACATGTAAGTAAGAAACTGTTGTAACAAAATATTCATTTACAATGCATGAATGATCCATACCTCAAATTTCATATACATTTCATGACTCGAGCAACAAAAAATAAAACATGAAGCATGCAAGAAATATACAACAGAAACATAAAAGCCCACTACAACCCAGCAATCTGCAAAGAAAAAATACAAAATATATAGATAGGATTTCATGAATGGTAAATGGAAGCTGGAATTTACACCATTGTGTCTTTTTTTTCTGGAGTAAAGATTAATGTATGGAAGCCATCTTGAACCTATTAATTCATCACAATAACAAAAATTTTGTTGTTGAACATAGTTGTTTTGAGGATAAAACACCTTTTTTCTTTGAAGCAAAATCAAATAATTGCATGATTCATGTATATACACAGCAGTTGTGGCTTTGATAATAGCATGATTACATAATTTTACTGTTTAATATGAACAAAAAACGTGGAAAATATAAATTTCCCCACATTTTAGCACCAGATGTGTTAAATTAGTGTAATCAGATTTTGTTTGATTCTTTCCATTTCAATTCTGATGTGCTGTAGTATCTAACGTTTTCTTTGGATTACGCTCGCTATTGTCATTTTACAGAAACTGAATTGATTTATAAACATAGCGTAATTACGTATATATAATATGTAAATTAACTTTCTCATTTTTGCTATCCAAACATATATCCAAAACAATTAACCTATACTACCCGACACAGTTACACACAAAACCATTTTAAAAGAATAGACAAAGTTGAAAGTGAAAACAGTTACATTTCAGTACAAAATATGAAGAAATGTGAAAAAAGTGCACTCACAAAGAATCATTTGTTTATTTTATATGGGGTATATGGGTACACTATACATTGTTCATATCATACACCATTTAATTTTTACAAACTGTGGAAATCCATCCGTAATTTTTGTACTATACATCATTTAAAGTGGATTAACCATTTAACAGACAATTTCATTAATTAAAAATTCAGGTCTTTTGTTGTGGCACATATATGTATTTATTTTCAACAGATTTGTCAAATCAGACAATGCCACTTTTCACATGTTCAAAATGTAATTTCAGTTTCACTATTTAAATGATCAATTTTGTTCGGCGATTATCATCACTGATTGAACAAATGACAAAATTACAAAATGTAAGAAAATGGCAATGCCTCAGATGAAAAATGCAATTAGTTCATATTCTGTACCTTGATCATTTAATTCGATTGATTTGGTTTGTTCATTTACATACTGTGATAGGACACCCTTTCCATTACGGAGCTAGAACTGAATAATTCATATATATACAAACAAGGGTCCCTTGCTAGAACCTTCATGTTTAAAGATTGTGTCAGGGATGTGCAAGTCCATTACTTCCCTTCATTATCAATACCAAACGGTAGTTTCGTACTTACAAATGGTGTGTTGAAAGTTTGAGATCCATACGTCATGAATTTGTTGTTTTATGAGAAAAACTAATAACGACATGTTACCAGAATGTTCTTCTTTCCGTGAGTTTCAATTTTGCTCAAACTGCGAATCGCGGTTGTTGTGTAACGTCGGAAGACCAGCGCAGCCCTCTGATTGGTCAAACGGTTAACCTCCGCACGACATTTAGCTAACGGCTGATCGGACAATTTTGGAACGGCACGTGCACGTTTGACGTCGCGGATTTTTTGAATTTGCTCCCGAGCAATTGGAAAAAGGATGAAGTTTAACCATCCAGATTTTCACCAAAACTCAATATTTTACCCCAAGTCTCTATGAGAGGTGTTGTATTTTATATCCAATCTTCACATTGGATAATCGATTTCAGCTGATTTCATTCGATTATAGATGCTTTTTGATCGTTGCAAATCAATGACACAATCTTTAAATGGCGTAATAAACAATCAAAACATAAGTTCGCTCCTCCATTACTTGATCCTAGTAATTTGGCTTCATAAATCAATGTTGCATTTGATATTTTGTAGTTGTGTTTAAAAACCCCACTGTTTCTGATACATTATGAGGCCCAAAGATATCATATGAAGATGATTGTCTGTCTAGATGTAATAACTAATTTCTTGATGCTATACTTGACTGATAAACAGAATTGCATGCTGCCAGTAGTTGTGTTACAAATATATTAGCTGGCGCATGGTGACTCATTAAGTATCTTTTTGCAGTGTTTTTGTTACAAACTGTGGGAATGTATTTAGACAATGGATTTAGACATAAATACATTGTGGTTCTGATTTCCAAATGTTGATCATGCAGGCTTAATGTTGTTAGGTCAGTAAGCACATTTTAATCATTGAGACATAAAACTCTGTTGTGAACTCAGTTTTGATTCCCCCCCCAAAAAAAAAAAATAAAAAATAAAAAAAAAACTACCATGAATTTCTGTGGTAATTGATGTAAATATGCTACATGTTTTCTAAAATTATTACTTTTTGGAAGGACATGGTGGCATAGACTCCCTGGCAAAAAATGTTGATTAAAAATTCTTAACGGAAGTGGCGAAAATATTGGAAGCCAAGGGCTGAAATGATGTGATTATGGTTCAAACTTTCATCAAGATGGTATTTCTCATTTCAATTAAAACTGTTGTTAAAATGGTTAAATTCACCAATCGTTATCATTTAAAACAAATGAAATTGATTGTATTATCTGATATGCTTGTGTTGAAAATCAGTTTTGCTCAAAAACCTGTTTCCGGGATTTTGAAAGAAAATGAAATCATTTCTGTAGGCCCCCACTCACCGTACCAGGGGTAGGCCAATGCCCAGGCCATACCTAGATTTGAAAGACACCCCCTACCTTGGGTAATGATGTATTATTTTACCCCCTTTCTGGGGAATCTTCGTGGGTAGTTTTGAGGATATTAATCCCCTTTTCCAACTTTTTAGTGTATTCAGTAAGAATTCTACAAAAAGTAGGCTACCCCCTATTTCAACCTTTCTAAGCTGAATTTCAACCAAACAGCTGGGCCGAAAAAGAGCCCCTTATCTGAAAAAAGCGGTGCGTTCAACGGGCTCACCAAACCCATCAAATGGGTTGGCTGGGTTCAGTTCCAACAAGATGTACAAGACTTATGTTCTGTAATGGGGCAACCAGAGACAGAATATTAGTCTTCAAATACAGGCAAAAACAAACGTGCTCATGAATATGCAGTTATCCCATACCACAGTATACATGTATGGACTGCGACAGGTATAAGAATGCCGTCTTTTTCTCTCCCAACCAAGCTCTTTACGATTTCCTGGTGATAAACTTTGGTGCCCCCATTCTACCATATTAGCCAAAAGAGGGCGCTTTTTCCTTTTTACATCAACAAAACAATTCATGCATTAACGCACGAGTGTGGTGTCAACTGTTCATATTCAATGTCTCTTATTCAATGATTAATTAGACCAAATCAAGGACAAAGAAAGTCAATAAAGGCATTTGATTTTCAGGAGTGCTCATCATTTGAGATGTCTTTTTATGTTCACTACATTTAGTGTAAATGTTAGTTGCACTTTAAAAAAAATGTAAATAACAATAATTTTGATGAAATGAAGAAATCCAACTTAAATCAATTAAACTCCATGTTCAACTGTAGGAAACCATTTCCTAGGATTAATGCCCTATCAAATTTGCGATTTCTACAAAACCAACTGCTTTAAATTCTGCGATTATACACACTAAACTGCAATGTGCAAATTATTAAGTATATAAAGTTAAGCAATTTTTTTCCTACTTACAACTACCGATACTTCCCTACCTATAGCACATACATATTTTAACAATTTAGGCTTTATATAAAAGCAAGACCACATAGTGTGGCAGTATCAACCTATCTCTCTCCTCTCCTTTCAGTTTGTTCTTGTAATGCAAATTACATGTACATTTTTAATTTTTTTACCAAAATAAATGTATAAAGCTACTCGCCAATACTCACATTATGATCACGGACGTATAATATTTCAAATATATCTCTAAAATGTATGAATTTAAGTGTAGCAATCATTTGAATTTTGTATTCCAAGTACACATGATCAAATTTCAATGAAACTTCGTTAAACAATACGTTGTTTTGATTTTGTTTTTTACAGTATACACACAGATTTCATCACTTGTGATTACACCAAAATTCTCCCAGACCAAAAGCAAAAAGAAAACCCCAAACAAACCCTCCTCAAAGCAGTAAATGTAGTTAACTTATTTTCTCCCACTTTCCTTACCTCCTCTAGATCAAATACAGAGGTCACTGGTAAGTAGGAGATATAGAGTTAACAAACAATTCATACATCATCACCTTCCACTTGTATACACCGTGACTGAAATGCAACAATTCCAGCCTGAAATAATGGGAACATATTTGTGCTTATTTCTGTATTTAACCCACGTTTCACACAATTTTTTTTTTTAAAACAAGAAGTTTACTTACAGAGATAAATTTTATGCACAATGGTGATTTGAACTATGTACAATGGAATTCCGATCATTATTTGTCATCAAAAACGGAGGGATGTATATTTTACAAGACTTTTCCATGTAGATATGTCTACATGTTGTCTATTTACAATAAAAGATGCTAATTGGGAGTGAGTATAAAAGAGAAGGGAGCCAACCAGAACTTATACAAGAGCAAAGCAGTCATAAACCTGATGTCAAAAATTTACTGTGTAAATCTGCTGAACATGCACTGTGATGTGGTTAACCATTTGTGACCTTAATTTCTACCCCCTTCTTTCCTACCCCCCCCCAAAAAAAAATCTTAGTCCCCCTCCTGAGGACCCCTCCCCATCCCCATCTTCACTCCTCTTAATTCCCACCACCCACTCCATCCCCCCAAAGGGAAATGAAAAACAAGAACAAATTCGGATTAACAAAAAGTTAGATTCAGAATTCCGTCTGATTATTTGTTGTTGTTGCTGTTGTTGTTGTTGTTGTTGTTCTGGCTTCTAGGCTCTTCCACATTGGTTGAATTTTGTACATCATTCACTGGTTTGATAACTGCTGTTGATGAGAAACAAAAGAGAACTAAACTTTGAGATCGTTGCGGTCATTTACAATAAACTGCAGCCAGCCTTCTTCTTCTTCTTCTTGTTCTGGTCGGGACACAGTACAGCTCGGATGGCCTCATCAAACACCGTCTTGAGTCCCTTCTGGGTTAGGGCGGAACATTCAAGGTACTTAACCCCTTTAATCTCCTTCATCATTTGTAGACCCTGTGGCAGAACAGAAGAAAGAATACAAGTATTATGTACTGCATACTAGTACTTCAATAATATTCATTTTATGCAAAGACTTGCAGTCCCATATGTACAACTGCCATAGCAATGCCATGTGCATTAGGTACTGCAGGCAGTTAGATTAGATTGAGTACTTGCCCAACAACAAAATTTTAATATCAACTGTTTTCAAACCATCTATAAACAGATGGTATTCCGAAAATGTCACCTAGTACAAAAGAGATAAGTTGAAAACAACAGAACACTTCATCATGCTGACAAAGCACTAACACAGAAATCAATATGTGGGACAATGTTAATCGATAATATTGCAACACGATGGGACAGTGATGGAAAATTCACCTGTTTAAACTGCCAATCCTACAAATATTGAAAATATTTGAAGTGAACTATTCCCATATTATAATGCAAATGTGATATGCTTCACATGGAGTCCAACGAAATGGGGAACTCTGATGAACAATTTCCACTTCAACCAGTACTCCAGTTAATCTTTAAATCATCACGACGATATATCGCCTTGCCTTATCGGCGATATTTCTTCAGCGATAATTGATTGATATACATTATGGTGCACAACACGAAACATATCTGCTTTAGTTCTTTTAAAACCGAGGAAATAATGTTTACTCAGCAAGCTCATCAATGAAACATACTCTACATTTCTAATTTTAAAATATTTTTAATTTGATGAAAAAAACATTATCAACTTTGGTTGCTGAGCTATAATCAAGGCATGTTAACCAGAAACTGGAGTTATGTGCATAACCCTTCAACGTTAAATGTTTCTGTGAAAATTCAAATGTAATCCCGACCTGATCTGTCAACCCTTTTGTCTTCATTTTACAAAATAAATATCATTTATTCAGTGATGTTGCTCTTTGGAATTCAATGGTATGAAACTGATTATCTTCTCAGTGAACCAGTGTGCTGTCAGTATCCCACTGAAGTTACATGTGGGCGAGTTGGTGCACCGTCCGCATATTAAGTGTTAAATCCCAAGTTCAGTTTTGGGGATTTTTTTTTATTTGAAAGCTTTATTCCCAAAGGTCATATAACACCAATAACATTCTTAATGTCTTTTTTTTTAAAATTAATTAATGAAAAATCTCAGGGGAGGGGGGTTCAGACTCATCTTTCTGATGAGATATAATTCAGATAACCTTAACACCTTATTAAACCTTTAGATGCTATTATGTAAAATATAGTTGAAAATCTCGGGGATCCCCCTCCCACCCCCGAGATTTTTCATTAATTAGTTTTAAAAAAACGAAAGACAGTCAGAATCTCTTACTGGTGTGATATGACCTTTGCGCATAAAGCTTTCAAATAAAACTAGAAATTTGGTGTGTCCATAGGACACAGATGCCCCCGCTTAATGTGATCAGTGAGCATTTCTTATTGAGTAATCATGCGGAAACCAATTTGTATATATAATGAACTGTGACTTTTGACCTTTGACCAGTGGACTCCGAATTCGAACTTGACCTATATTTTAGTGTGTTCTACCTACACACCAAAAATTTTTAAAATCCGCCAAATATTTTTAAAGTTATCGTGCAGAAACCAATTTGCATATATAATGAGCTTTGACCTTTGACCTGTGGACTCAAAATTCGAACTTGACCTGTATTTTAGTATGATCTACCTATACACCAAAAATTTTCAAAATCCGTCAAATATTTTTTAAGTTATCGTGCGGAAACCAACTAGGGGACGGACGGAAGGACGGACAGATGGACAGGTGCAACGCTTAATGCCCCCTCAAGACTTCGTTGGCGGGGGCATAAAAAAAATCCCCAAAACTAAACTTGGGTTTTCATATGGTAAACTTATACTACGTCTGGGTATGCATCTTCTCACTGAGTGTGTGACTCACTCACCCGAAGTTGGAGTTGGATCTGGCAAACTTTTGCTAACACAGAATTTGAACCCAGAACCTTCATATCCACATCAACAAACCTTCCTGCCTTACCATTGGGTATTCAATGGGCCTTAGATTCCTGGCCCTCAGCTTTTCTATCGTGTCCTTGTCTTCCCTCAGATCCAGCTTGGTCCCGACCAGGATGATGGGAGTGTTAGGACAGTGGTGGCTCACTTCCGGGTACCACTTGGCGCGGACGTTGTCGAACGACGCCGGACTGACTAGCGAGAAGCAGATAAGGAAAACATCCTGACAAAAGAGAGGAAAAAATTGTAAAACTCTTCATTAATACCAAGGAGGTTTGCTGTTCATCTCTGGATTTATCAATTTAAAGATATACAGTACACTTCGCGTAAGTCGAATCACTAGGGACCACACAAATCATGTCGACTTAGACGAAATTCGAGTTACAGTTTAGTATACAATTCTATGTTAGAGATGAAGGAAACATGATAGGGAATTGGAGGCTGTCAAGATTGTACCAATATCCCGGAAAAATGAGAAAGGCAGAGAACAAATGGGAAATTTATGATATCTTTACGGTCATGCTGACAAGCAGAGATCAAAAGGTCAACCCATTAAGACCATCAAGAATGACAGTTGTGGCCTCTTCGACCAAGGTGATTGATATAACACATGTTTGCTCCTTGTGGGACTTGAAAATATGTTCGAGATAGGCGAAATTCAATTTAAAAAATTGACTTAAAAGAAAAACTTCTCATTGAAAAAGCACAGAGCAAATAGGGACTGCCAAAAATATTTGACAACAAGCTCTTACTGTTACCCGTAGGGAAACACCACTGAGGAAAGCACATAGATTAGACATCTTATAGCTGCCCCAACATCATTTACAGAAGGTGGTTTACACAAAGCTTGCGAAAAGTTGATGGGGCGTGGCTTTGACAAGTGACAAGTCATGGTGACGTCTTTTCAGTAATGATTGGACACTACAAACCTTGCAAGAGCCAAACATGAAAATGTCCTTTTGATATGCTAGGCATGACATAGCTAATTTGGTCTCTGAATACAAAGTAAGTGCAAGGCTTGCATACTATGAGGTGTGCCTTATGCTGAATATCACTTAGGCATTTGGAGGCGATGTGACAACACCATACGTTTTGAACGACTGATGAAAAATTTGGCAAATCAACCAAATCTCATACTACCGGTACTCTTTATTTCTGAAGTAATACATGGATAATTTTTACGCTTACCCTATTGAAAATGATTGATGTCGATAGAAGAAACATTCTCCATAGACCACAGTTCCAGATATCTCAGGACTACTCTTCGACTTACTAAATTGCTGCTCGTTATCCCCTCTCCTTACTCCCCCTCCCTCTACTACCCCCCCATATTCCTCACCCCCAATCTACTTACTGTTTGTGGGTATGACAGTGGTCTCAGTCGATCATAATCTTCCTGTCCTGCTGTATCCCATAATCCTAGATTTACTGGTCTTCCGTCTACCATAACATTGGCAGAGTAGTTATCAAATCTGAGGAAAAAGAACATGAAGGAAAATGGTTAAAGAGTAACATAAACATCCCTCTGAGGCTCCAAGAAAGATTTGAAGTGTGTAAAAGAATGTTACCAGTTGTATGTATTCTTATTTGTAACATCATGATATAGAAAAGAACAATTATGAACACAAAATTACAAAACAAGATTTACTTTTAACAGAAACATGAAAATATATGTGCAAGTGAAAAGAAAAAAACCTATAAACGTATAAATCAAAATAATTTTTTTACTTCATAACAAAAGTAACGACATAAGTAAGATCTAAGAATTTTGGTTATTTTGACATGTATAGTTTGCCTACTCTTTTGGGTAAGCAGCACTGTATATGCACGCAGCACATCTTTTGGAATGGAGCATCATAAATCACAAACCGCATCAAACTAACAGTTGATCTTGGTGTTAGTGATGTTTTGCAATTCACCCTTTTATCTTCCAACATAAAACACACTTTCCCTTACTTTTCAAATCATTACATACAAATGTAAACATTTCCGCAAAATATACTCCTTTCAACAATTACATAACTTGAATAGCAAGGCATCTATTTTCAAAGAGAGATGAGAAATGCGAGAGTACTTCGTATTAATGTTAGATGAAAAGTATTCAAATGAAACTTCAAGGGAATGCCATTGACAACGCAGTATTTATTTTTTGCAGCAATTTCTAAATATATGCAAGCATTTCAGAGAGAGTGATTTTTACTCAAATGTATCTAAAAAACTCAACAGCCAGAATATTTCACCATTTACCAATCATTACTAAGCGCTTTAACCCTTTTTTTTGACCTAGTGACAAAGATGCCCTTGCTGTGTTAACTTAGATTTGTAACAAAAGGGTATTGTGCGTCATTTATTCAGCAACCGCACACTTGAGTGCCATTGGGTTAATGAGTTGTCAGCAAAATGACGAAAGGATATCTGCTCCATGTGTAACCCTCTTGTCCACATTGAGGCTTATAAAGAGGTTATGAGAATTAGGGTGTATATTGGGAAGTGTTATTCTCAGTTTAATCATGAGTGGCTTAATTGGTACATGGTGAATTTTAACATACTTTTTATAGTTGTTGTTTTGTATGGTTGCTTTCTTTGTGTGTTTGTGGTGTGTGTGTGTGTGTGTGTGTGTGTGTGTGTGTGTGTGTGTGTGTGTGTGTGTGTGTGTGTGGTGTGTGTGTGTTGTGTGGGTGTTTGTGTGTGTGTGTGTGTGTGTGTGTGTGATGTGTGTTGTTGTGTGGGTGTTTGTGTTTTTGTTCATATTGTTTTTACCCAATGCCAGTGCTACTGAAGCAAATCTGACGTTCAGACTTCAATGCAATATAGTTGAACATTCTGAGAATCAGTCAGCAGTACCGTAGAATTCATTACAATGGACTACCAACTACTGGGGTGACAGAAATCTGTCACTCATATTCGATACTTACACGGTGGGAATGCATTTCTCCTGGGAGGCATTGGTGTGTAACTGATGAGTAGACACAGGTCTTACCCACAGCCTGGAATAAAGAGGAAAGAATAACACACAGGGTTAAGAAAAATGAATTAAAATCATATCAAATACTTTCTCTTCATATTGGTTGTTCTATGAGTTCAACAATGTGAAGTCTAGTTTGTGAACACACATTGATTGCTATAAAAGGGACCTTTTTCCGATGTTAGGGACTTTTATTAATCTGCTGTTGGCCTCTATGATTCTGTAATTCCCAATAAATTTAAAACACATGGTATATCCAGTTCCCACAGTCAATCTGTCTAATTCGCTTGAGTACCTTTTAAAGACAGAGTTCGGGATTTGCATACCAGAAAAAATAAAAAAATGAAGGAAATCAGCTAAATCATTCACAAATTGGAGATTAAGTATAAATAAACACCTTCATAGAACTTTTGGGTACAATATGTAGTATTTGGTGAACAAATCTGACATTTACAACTTCAAAATTTGCATAGTGACTGTGCACGTGCAAGTTCCAAAATTGTCCGATCAGCAGCCGTTATATCCGAGATGTTGCGCGAGTTTAGCTGTTTAACCAATGAGTGTGCTCTGCTGGTCATGGCAATTGTAGTGCAAACGTACACATAAAACCGTTAATCTGGCAATCTGAGGCAAAATTTAAACTCGGCGAAAAGAACAATATTCTGGTGGCAATATCGTTATTAAGTTTTTTCTCATAAAACAAGTTTGTGACGTATGGATCTCAATACTTTCATACACTATTTGTAAGTACTAAACGCACCATTTGGTATTACTAATTAAAGGGAAGTGATGGACTTGCAAATCCTGAAATCAATCTCTAATGTCAAAATAGCTGTATGGCTGAATATTTCACAGTAGTTTCTTTCACACAAAATGAAATATTTCAAACTTCCTATATTTCTGTACATAAAAAAATGCAAATACAATGAAACCTCCTGCCTCAAAAATAAACTCTTAGCGAATTCCCCGTATTTAAGCAAAATCACGAAAATAAATTTAGTACGTGAATGGCGTATACAGTACTAGCATACATGTAATAATTATCCAATAAACAGGGCTCCGAGACTAGCACTTTGCCCGCATTGCCCGGGGCAAGTAACAATTTATGTCCGGCAAGTCAAAACTCAAATGTTAAAATTTCCGTTGCCGCAATTGGGCAAATAAAATTTTTGATTCATGAAGCTAGCAAACATAAAAACTTCCAAAAATGAATGAAATATGTTTAAAAATTTTGTGTTCAGTTAACTTATAATACTAAATTCCATCATTATTCATTGTTCATTGGTACCTCAATTTAAGATGTCTTTAATTTTAATAAATTCCCTCAGAATAAAATAAATGTCCCAAATCTATGAAAAGGCTTTCATTGGTTAAAATTTGTGTGAAATCATTTTCAATGTTTTTAATTCAAAATTTTCATTTTTTGGGCAAAGGAAACTTTTCATTGG
>JZLH01S0287591.1:0-11797 GCA_001188425.1 Eucidaris tribuloides
GAAAAGAAACTAAACTAGACCAGTTCACAAATGCTTATTCAAATTTTATATATTCAACCTTTTTTAACAATGGTTTCCCTAACAACCTGAAAGTTGCCGGAGCTTGCCCGACATGCAAAATAATGTCATGCAAGTGATTCCAGGTTTTGGATGTATTCATTTAAACAGGTTTGCGGAATAGTTGTTTTAGGACCCAGTAGAAAATCCATAAATTTGCATAAATTTGTGAATTGGTCTATGAAATGGAGGCGCACCGGGCATATCGCCAGGATAACAGTAATCATTGGACAAATAGAAGGTACAAGAATGGCAACTTCGTTCGGAAAAGGGAAAGAGGGAAACAAAGGACGACAGAAGAGATTTGCAACAGGATAAGAAGAATGCATTGGATCACAAGAGGAGAGATATTGATGTATGGATAATGCTCGAATATTTTTTCCATACGTTACAGAGGAGGATCAGCATAGATAATTAAATGAGCTATTTCTTTCCTGTGTTGACTATGGAAATCTATAAAATTGTACCTTGCAAGACAGGTGTTTTGCTATGAGTTAGTATGCATCATTATGCATTTATTATGAACTCTTTATAGTGACTAGGGCCGTCAGTTGAAAGGGAGTGATGAGCGTGCGCAGTAGACTTGTATGGGCTGTTTCCGGAAGTTCTCTGGCTGGCGAACATAATTTGCATTTCAATACCCGTGACAAATCTTGTTCACCGCACAAGAGGAAATTGGCCTTTGGTTCCTATCCTGTCTTGTTATGTAAATCCTTGATTCAACAATGTGGAAAAAAAACTACCTCCAATCGTGAGTTTGCCAATGTTCTCTGACTACATAACTATAATCACACCAATATCGGTACTATTTCTTTTCCTCAGCATTTTACATGTATCTTGGTGTATGTGTTTTAAAAATTTAATTCTCCTTGCAAAATGTAAATTCTTCGATTCTTTTTTTTACATCTATACCTCTGTAAATGTCACTGAGCTAATTTTCTCTCCTTAAGGAGTGTTATTAGTGACCACTCCTTTTGGAGCTAAATTTCGGAGCTAAAATTTTAAGAGAATGGAAAACACCTATTTAGCTCAAATCAACGTATTTTTTCCACTCTCTTAAAATTTCAGCTCCGAAATTTAGCTCCAAAAGGAGTGGTCCCTAATCACACTCCTTAAAGAGTGGGAATTAACTCCGTGACATTTACAGTGTACATGTCACTCAAAATTTATTTGCATGGTGTGAAATTCTCTTTGCGGTTGCTTCAGTATAATCTACGACTATTTTTTCTTTGTTATGGTGGGCATTCTATGTAATTCCATGTATATATGTGTACTGATTTTGTTTTTATTTTGTATCTTGTTCCCTCTATTCTTCCTTCCGTTGCAAATTTTGGATGGTGTGTGTTTGGCAAAATTTCTAATGATATCAAAAGAACTAATAGATTTTAAACATACAAATAGATTGGAACAATCTACCAGCAGACCCTGCTGACTCACCCTCCCTCGAGGCATTCAAGTCCTTTCTGAGGGTGGCATACATGTCTTTTTAACTCTTCACATGGACCATTATTTGTACTTGCACCACCTGTACATACTTTGTAAATGCACTATTATTGTGAGGAATTCGGCTATCAGGCACATGCGTCTTGTTGGTCACATGCACACACTACAGTGCGTAATCTTCAGGTCTTGAAGCTGCACTTTATTGGAGGAAGAAGAAGAAGAAGAAGAAGAAGAAGAAGGAGAAGAAGAAGAAGAAGGAGAAGAAGAAGAAGAAGAAGAAGAACAACAACAACAACAACAACCCAGGACGAATTTCCAATTGAAACCAATTGAAAATCTAATTGGTTTCAATTGGTACCAATTGATTTTAATTGGTTTTCAATTGGTCCCAATTGGTCCCAATTGATTTTAATTGGTTTTCAATTGGTTCCAATTAAATTTGTTGGAAATAGAAGTTGCACCAACTGGGATCGTGATTTCCCATTTAAAAATCACATTCGTGCTAACTGATTTCAGTTGTTCAATTTGATTTCATCAATATCAATTGAACTCAATTGGAATTTAAAAGCTATCCCAATTGGGATGAAAATTTCCAATTAAAATTACACTGAATTTCAATTGGTCCATTGGATCTTAATTTGTTTTCAATTGGTACCAATTAAATTCAATTGGGAATAGACGATATATTTTGGGTTACAATTTCCCATTCAAAGCACTTGTTGGTATTGACTCTGTACAAACTGAACTCAATCGAAAACTTGAAATCTAATCGCAATTGGGATTATGACTTTCATTTTCGGGCTTGATTTTAAAGTAGTTGACATTTTACAGTTGAAACTAATCACCAAATGATTCCAATTAAAACAGTTTAACAGTCAACCGAAATGCAAACTTAATTATTTAATTTTCAATCATCATATTTTAGATTATAATGAACAGTAAAAGTAAAAAAAAAAAAAAATGAAAAGTCTCTCCGATAGTAATTATGATGGAAAACATCAATTACGAGTACGAAAAGGGTGAAAATTGATCTTTTCACAATATTTTATATTACCAATTAAAACCAACTGGAAACCAATTGAGAACAACTGTAATTTGCATATAATTTACATATCTACACGTGTAGATGCTGGATAACAATTTTTCTGTTTAATGAAGTAATTGCGTGCAAACTTGCCATGAAAGGAGTTAAACTGAAGATATTTGAACACAGTAACACAATGATTTATCAATTGTAATCAAATCAAATAATGATCATGTAATAAATGTTTCAAAGTTAAAAATGATATTTTGAAATGTAACCATGATTTTACAATACAATTTTTCTAATAAGTAGACAGCCGAAGTAGTTTCAATCCAAAACTTCTTATGAGCTTATATTGAAGGTGTGTACCACCAATGTACTCAAGAAAGAGCTCAATACTACCAATTTAGTAGTAGGAAGTGATATTATGAGAAGTTGAGACTTCTCTGTTGAAAAGTTTTCATGGATCAATTACCCATTGGTTTCAATGGGGACCAATTACCAATTGGGTTCAATAATTACCAATTGGGGTCAATGGGAACCAATTACCAATTGGGTTCAATGGGAACCAATTACCAATTGGGTTCAATGGGGACCATTTCCAATTGGATTCAATTGGGACCAATTGCCAATAGGTTTCAATTGGTACCCATTGTTTCATTTTCCATATACTCAATTGGTATTTCAATTGGGATCTTCAATTGGTATTCAATTAGAATTTCGCCCTGTTAAGGAAAAGGAGAAGAAGAAGAAGGAGAAGAAGAAGAAGAAGAAGGAGAAGGAGAAGAAGAAGAAGAAGAAGAAGAAGAAGAAGAAGAAAGAGAAGAAGAAGAAGAAGAAGAAGAAGAAGAACGAAACAATAACAACATCAACAACAACTCAAAATGAAGTGGCCAAGGTGGAAACTTACGAGTCGATATCCTAAGGAACACATCTCCATCGTGTTCATATCGGTACCTGACCGGAGCTCCCTGGTAGTACTGCCCGTACTCCAGCCACTCACAGTACTTCCACAGGGCCGACACGTAGAACTGGCGACAGGTGTATCGCTGCTCCTCCAGACAGATCCTCGCACACTCTTCCTCCAGATGAAGGTCGACCTCATCGAAATAAACGTAGTTCCACGATAGGACAGACGGGTTCGGAACGTTGGTGTTGTATTGATTAACGACGCGCTCGAACTGGTCGAGGATGGACGAGTTACCTGTTGTTGAGAAAGTCGGTAAGGATCGTAAACTTTAAGCTAGCATTATGGAACTTCAATTTTAAAAAAAAAACTGTCGAACTTTGATATCTGAGCTACATAATATTGCTTAAATAGGCAAATTAAATTCCTGGTATACAAAAGGTTGGAAAGTTATGGTACCATTGGCATGATATGCATGAATAAATATTTATTGCTCAGGCTGATTATAAATTAGACTTATAGCAGCAGTTAAAGGGAGGAAATAGACAAGGTCAAAAGAAGGTCACGCTGGATACTGTAGATTTTCACTCTCGTAAAGCACTAAATGATCATTCATTAATTCATTCATTTTTTATTGTCCTCAGCGGAAATTCACTTTGTTGGCATATATACATACAATATTTACATAAATTATACTACACAATACAAATACAAATTCAATTGACATACACGTATTTACACAAAACACACAAATACATTTTCTGTTATAGTCATCGTACACAAATTAATTCATTTAGGTATATAATAGTGTGATTAAAAGTGGAGAGCAAATGTAATTATAATTGCCATTGTTATTGACATTATTTCAGTAGTTATTGTTGTCATTATATAATAATATTACATGTATTATAGCTTACGATATGTTAAACTGGTTGAAGAGGTGGAATTTAATGGTACAGATGACTGGTGAAGTGACAATATAGGCTTATTCATTGCAGTTCATTGTATTTACGGATAGAGAGCGGAACAAAGGAGTTGAGGAAGCGTGAAGTACGTGCTTTCATTGACCTGTATCGTTTGCCTGAGCGCATGAGAGTATAACATGGGTGTAGAGGGCGATTGGCGTTTCCTATTATCTGTGAGACATGTTTCAAGATCATATTATTGCATTCATTTTACAGATTTGTCACTTCGCCAGTCATCTTGCCAGCATAATTTGCAATTTTTGGTAATTTTTTGAGGTCATCTTTCCCTCCGAACCAAACTACACAACTAACGAGCATGACACTTTCGATTACGGATTTGTAGAATAGTCTCAGAATTACCCTATCAACATGGAATGAATTCATTTTTCTAAGAAAGTACATCCGTTGCTGTGCCCTTGTATACAGAGACTGACATTGGTCTTTCCACGATAGCTCTTGGTCACTTTAAAGTACATTTTTTCAGGGCTTCATATTTAGTCCTTAGCAAAGACACTTAGAGTATGGAGGTATGTAGCTCAGAATTTTTTTTTAAATTGGAGTTATTGTTAACTGTGTCTTTAAAGGGAGAAGGCACCGGCAACTAACAGGCATAAGTTAAGAAAACATTTGAGTTCTTGCCAACCAATCAGATCGCACGTACACATTGCTGAAACCGACCAAGCATGACAGACGCATGTCACCCGACGTGTGTTAGTCACGCCGTAGTAATGTATGCACTGTTTGAATCGATAAGCTCCTCCCCCTATGACTGTTTCTGCAAGTTTATCTTAAGATAAGGCTTGCAAAGACATAAAATAAAACACAAATTAACTAATTTACAGGGCCTTGCTGAGTGTGAGTGTCACACAGTAGCCCTTATTTAGGCTGTCTTTATCACCATATACCATAATTCCCACAATACGCTCAATGCCTCTTTATTTCTTAACTTATGCCTGTTAGTTGCCGGTGCCTTCTCCCTTTAAGGTAACGTTGTAGGTTTATAGTCTTGAATCAGCGCCTTTATGGCGCTATCTCACGACTTGACCCTCCCAGATAATCGGACCTTTTCACGCTTGCACAGATGTGCACCACCTTCACTTCGGGGACTTTTTGTTTTGTTTTGTTTTATCTTTTCTAGCCCGGCGCTCAAGCTATATGTTACAACAGGATTCCCACCCTTGTGGGTACGCATTTGCACCCCTGGATGGAGAGAGGTATTGATGATGAAGTGTCTTACCCAAGGATACAAACGCCATGATGGGATTCAAACCGCCGATCTCTCACTCGCAAAACCAATGTCTTGCCCACTAAACCACGACAGGGATGAGGTATTGAGAATAAAGTGCCTTGCCCGAGGGCACAACTGCTATAACTTGGACTCAAACCAAGAAGTTCTACATTGAGAAGGCGAAGCCGGAGTCGCATCCACTCAGCCATGACGCCTCCCTCATCGGATCTATTACATCACAGTACTTGTGATTCTATGATGTACTTACATTGTGGGATAAGGCAATAACTCCAACGTAGTTCTAGCGTCCCGTATGTCTCGAGATAGAAGCACCAAGGTCTGTCCCGGCCGTTCGGATTCCTACAGTAGTTTTCATTCAGACCTGCGTGACCAGAAAAGCAGCAGTCCCTCGAGCGTATGTTTCTGCATTGAACCTTGTTAATTTGCTTGCATTACTAGGACTGTGATGAGTAAATCTCAGAGATTAACCCCAATAAGCCCGTGTCTGCCTAATATGTTGTAATCAAAAAGCTCGTTCTCAAGTTGTGTATATACAAATAAAAATTAAATATTTAATTTCAGCTAACTGTACCGATATGTAAGTCGTTTCTAAAACCAATAATACAAACACAATAAAACGGATGGAATGTCAAATTTTTAACCATTTAGATTATTGTACGGCGCTTCTAACAGTATGTCCAATTTAATTTTGATCCAATTCTATTTTGTTCAGAGATGTTCCTTTGTTAGATCTATTCTATTTTGCTTTCTCTCTGGAACTTACTTGTTTGTACCACAATGAAGTATGAAAGCAACAAGGTTTAATATAATTATTGTCACGATGAGTAGTTTTAGCAGTGGTAGTAGCATTCGGCAACGAAAATATAAACAAATAGTGCACCACTACTTATACAAGATGAATGATATACATGCACTGGACTGCTATGGTTGCAGTCAAAGGACCATTTTACCCAAAATCTAGTGCATGCTAACAATAGCAAGATATTAAGATATTAAGTGAGTGCATATAATATTACAATATTTAGACAATTTAAAAAAGGACCGGGCTGGTTATTAAATAAAATGCAAATAAGTATATAAACAGTAGCTTAGATACGTTTCTTACCAGCTGAAGTGTATTGCGTCTGGTCCAACGCATCATTCGGAACATCTTCCCAGTCAATGCACTGGTAGCCATTCTCCGTGTACTGGGCGAGTCCATGGTAATCACTTCCATTGGTGGACGCGTAGTAACAACCGGCATGTTCTGAAAATGTATCGTATTTGAATGATGATGGTGATAATAATAATAATCATCATCATCATCATCATAATTATAATCATAATCATAATCATAATAATCATAATTATAATCATAATCATCATCATAATCATAATCCTAATAATGATAATAATGAAATCATCATCATCATCATCATCATCATCAACATCATCATCATCATCATTAACAAATTATTGGAATGCACTCGAAAATCTCCTAATAAGTTGGCTTGAATAGAAGTTTTATCAGTGGATATCGAATTTGTCTGTGATTTTTAGACAGGAATTTTATTTCTTGAATCTACCCTGGCTAAAACTTGAAATACTTTTGATACTATCTGATACGTATAAAACTATATCTACAACAACAATTTGAACTGGAACCCCTTAATTGATACATTTTTTATATATACTTTGATACACCGATGTCAAGATTTGCAATCGCTTTTGGGAGTGTATTAAATGTGTATCGAATCAAACTGGTGTATCAACAGTGTATAGAAATACACCAAACACACCCTCTAATAATTTCAATAAGGTCAAATATGTGTCAAATCCTAAATTTGAAATCATTTGCTGGTATGTATCAAAACTACGTTAAAATTTTGATCATGTATCAAATGTGTATCAAATTAAGGAATCAAGTAAACCCCTCAAAAAAGTTCTGCAACTCAACTTTGAGTGTTGATATCTCTTTTGGTGTCATAGTAAAATTCTTGATATTGGTATCATAAAAAAGCCTGTTTATTTCCCTTTACAATAATACCTCAGTTGCTATGATTATGAATTCACAAAATGTGCAGGGCATTTTAGTAAGGAACCAAGTCAAAAGTGAAAAGCTGCAAAAATGCACACCAGTTCAGCATGCATTTGTGTGGAGAGTAAATTGTGTTTAATGATATTGTATAGTTTTTAGTGAAGTGTCAAGATTTGATCAATGGAGGGGACCTTGCAGAATTGCCAGAATCCTAATGAAGCTCGAACACAATGATAATTTCACAATTACCCACTTAAATCTCATTTCATATCCACAAAAAAATGTGAAAACAACACTTCATTAAAAACCATAACATCATTAAACACAATCCACTCTCCATACAAATGAATGCTGAACGGGTGTTGATGAAAATGCATTTTGCAGCTTTTCATTTTTGTCTTGCCCATTCCATGAATCCAAAATTATAACAAATAAGGTATTATTGTAAAGGAAAAAAGACAGGCTTTCCAATGATACCAATATTAAGAATTATATTATAATACCAAGAGAGATATGATCGCTCACAGTTGAATTGCGGAACTTTTGTGAGGTTATATCAAAGGTGTATCGACAATGTGTTCTACTCACCATGACAAAAAGGCACATCACAAGTCCGAATTGTCCCAGCGGAATTCAAACATTGTGGCAAGGGGCTGTCAGAAGATAACATACAGATTTGACTCGAATTGCCTGAAAAATAGAAGAAAAACAGCATTACTGAGATGATAAAACCTGGAATGTAGACTACAGAAGTGTGACGTCACCTTGGCTTAGCAGTACAGCGGTCCCCAATAAAAAATTCCCTCTCAAAGTAAAGAATATTTACCAAACTAGCACACTGTTCATTATTTTACTTCAAAATAATTATGGAAAGCCCAAATAATTTTCCAGATCCATTCAAAAATTTAATCGGTATTGCTCCATTGGTTTTCCACTTTAGTACTATCAGTGCAGTGCATTGTATTGTGTATTCCTTATTATCAAACTTGGAATGGGCAATTAAACTTGCACAGATATTATTAATGAGCGTATGTATTCACAATTAATGAAGCAAGAGCGATGAAAGTTTTACGGGATATACAAACTTAAATTGGTTTTTCATATCTGGACTCTAGATAGAGAATAGTACTTGAATGTGGTAGTGATTCTGTGGTTAGTGAGGGGACATCTTTATCGGGACACGCTGTATGTGTGCACAATGGGAGAACAACAGGAGAGCTGCCGTTGCACTGAGTCTACATTTGACTATAATTGTCTCCATATATTTCCGAACCAGCTTTACGTCATCACTTTTGCTCTTTATATCATAAATTTGAGATGTTCGGGTGAGCAAGCAAATGGCTGCCTTCACGCAGTGAAAAACAACGACAAGAACAAATGGGATTGATTGATTGATTGATTGATTGATTGATTGATTGATTGATTTTATTTTCATTTCCATCATAAATATAAAACAGATACAAACAGAGGTACACAAAATTAAATACAAACATAAACAGATACATGTAAGCCATTACACGTATGTGCAAATAAAAATATAGTTGCGTCATCTGAAGGACTTCCGTGACCGTGGATCGCGAAGGTCCATTTCTCAGTGGATTTGTCTTCCTTGAGGTCTAAATAAAAATTTTAGCGGGGGTGACCCTCGCAAAAGTGTGGGCCGAATTCAGGAGGGCCAAAAATCCAAAATGGCCACCGGCGGCCATGTTGGATTTTGCATTTTCAGTTGTTTGGCCTACAGCACTGCTCAAAATATGGATTCTGGGGTTTGGCTGGCCAAGAAATTCAAATCCGATGTCAATTTAATCATTTGACTTCGTCTTGCCCTTGAAATCCAAGATGGCTGCCAATTTGGGGTCACGAACGGTCAAATTTTCAACTTCATCGTATAGACTTCATATTGGGCTCAAAAGAAAGCTCTAATTACACTGATTTGAGTGATGGACAGTTAAAATATTCAAAACTAAGCCTTATTACTAAACCGGATACAGTTTACGGGCATACACTGTAATTTCTCAAATCCAAAATGGCCGCCGGCGCCATTTTGGATTTGCATTTTTCAGTGGTTTGGCCTACTGTGCTGCTCCAAATTTGGATCTGGGTTTTGGGGTCGAGAAATTCAAATCACGATGCAATTGATGATTTGACGTAGTCTTGAGAGTAAAATCCAAGTGGCTGCCAATTTAGGGTCACGATGGTCAATTCTTCAACTTATCACAAAGACTTCACACTGACTTCATAGTTCACACTCTAATGAAATCTATGAGCACACTAATTTAAATTCAATATATATTCAAACTTACCTCTCATTAGGGGTAGGCTATACAGGGGTGTAAAAATGGTGATGTTTCAAATCAATTTAGGCTCATGCTTACATGTATTGGATGCAATTTGATCTCCTGAGCATTTTGACATCAATTTTGTGAAAATCTGTCAAAAAATGAGAAGGTGCCGCCCAAAAAAACTGATTTAGGTCCGAAGGTCTCGGGGGGGGGGGGTGAAAATCATTCTGCAGCGGTTATTTTCATACATGTAACTTTACCATTTTGCAACCAATTTCAAACATTTTTGTGGCCTTCCCTAGGTTTACTTGGACAAAGAATTCATTTATAATGATAATATTGACCTTAGGGAGCAGTTGAATCCTAACTCTGCAGAGAGGGGGCAAGGGGCTGGGAGGCCCCCCCCCCGCACCTCGATGTCTCGTTTGATATACATTTGTATCTGTAATGTGAAACTCTTGCCTCAATGTTTCATGACTTTTTTATTTTGAGTTTCGCACAACTTTATGAAAATCAGGCAACAAAATGAGTAGGTGCCACCCAACAAAATGTGTACCAAGTGTTTTTGTAACTTCGCCATTCTGCAACCAATTTTAACTAGGCCTATTATTGTCATATCCTAGATTTTGAGGGTCAAGAAATGTATTAAGAATATTAATTTTTACTTCTGATTCCAACTTCTTTGTCAAATATACAGTCATTCTGATTTTGTCAATGATTATAGTGCCGGTAAACCCACCTCATGTCATACTTTCGGTAATGTCCCCTCACACCTATGACTTTGTACTTCACTTTTACACTGACATTGATCGATGTTTTTAAATACATGTAAACTTAACTGGCTTCTTGTAACATGCAACTATCTGGTAAAATTCTACATGTAAAGTGCACCTTGCCAGTACAAAATAAAAATGCATCATGAAACAGCATATTGTTCATGAACAGATGGTAATATGATGAAAAATGGATGACAGCTCCTCATAGTCTTGGAGATCCCCTAGGAAAGTGAAAAGGTTGCCGCGGATCCGCAGCGGATCCGCTGCAACCTTTTAGTCCGCGGCATGAAGGTTGCAGAAGGTTGCCGCGGACCAGGTTACCGCAAGAGCAGGTTGCGGCGGATCCGCCACAGACAGAAGTTTAAATAAATCTTTTGGAAAAGGTTGCCGCAAGGTTGCCACAGAAATAAGCTAATCTCCAGCAGGCATGAATAAGAACTTATTTGCATATCAGGTTGCGGCAAGGTTGCCACAGAAGAAGATAACACTGGAAAACACAATCAACCAATCAGAAAAAAGACCCCCACTGTGAAATGGCAGTTAGCAAAAGTGCGCCATTTTCAACTAGATGGTACACTCTAGCTCCAGAGGCATGTGGGTAGCTGGCAATATATTAGTTGATTTTGCATTCTTTCAGCATATTTTGAGGTATGTTGTGGAAATTTGACATCTTAAATTGTGTAGTGAATCATGTGGGCTAAGAAAAACCTTACAATTTGTATTTTGAGAAGAAAGAAGCTTCTTGAATTATTGCCTTTGAAGAATTTGTGCTGGCTCAGTCCCACATATAGGTTCTTACGTAAGTATACCCGTTACCTGAATTTTTGTCAATTTTATTGTGTTGTTGGTATTATTGTCATGGGTGCACACAGCTGGTGCATACACAAACAAAATTATAGGTAAAGGTACAGAACAGTATCAGCAAATTCAAGCACTACATAGACAGGCTCTTTGTGAACAACCTGTTGTATCCCTGCTTTAATTTACTCTGTAATACAGTCCCTATTACATTGTGATTCTACAGACTGGGATGTGAAAGCCATGTGGCAACCTTGCAGCAGATCAAGCTAATTTCAA
>JZLH01S0287591.1:66499-82203 GCA_001188425.1 Eucidaris tribuloides
TTACATGACTGTATTATTTGTGATGTATTCATTATTCATTCATTCACTTGCTACCAAAAAGTAGAAAGCCAAATTCAATTTCAATTCAATCACATTCCATCATCACAGATTCAGAAGCCCTGTAGCGATTGTGCCCAGACAATGTCTCACACTGAACTATCCACGCCGGACAAACAACAGCTGGTCTGTCAATTGGGCGACAACCCACGCAACAAGGACAATTCTGGGGTCCATCTATCCAGATCTCCTGCCGATAGATTTCCGGACTGTTTGTTGTGGAGAACACGTTAACCCGGTAACGCCTATGGACCCGTCTGGAATCCTGGCATCGTGCGCTCATTTATATGTCACCTGTTTTACCGGTAATTATGTTTCCATCTCTCACCATAATAGATATGTCCTTGAAATGTATGATTTATGTGAATGGATGCCTTAGCTTCTTGCCAACTGATGATTGGATATTAATTTCTGATGAACAAGTACAGTATTTCATTATATACATTTGACCTCTTTTATCTTTGCCTCATGTGCCCGCGATTTCAAACATGTAGTGATTTTAAAATTTTAATTTGAATACATTTGAAAGAAAAAAAGATCAAGACATAAATACCAATGCATGTATGCATGCCACTGTTCATGATATACCTACCATAATGCCCGTAATTAGAAGGAACTATAGTACGAGGCCCTGTCTGATTTGGTCTAAATTCACCTTTATTGGGCCATGCCACACACACAGCGCCACAGAAAGGATGTATTGGCAAATTCCATCATTTAGCTTTGATTTAATTTTGACTATGTAACTTGGCGTTAAATGATGTTTTTAAGGTATACGAGGAACTGATTTAAATCATTCAGAGTTGACGAAGCGTCAAAGGTCATAGTAGCCTTGTAATGCATCTCACGTACAGCCGAATTCATCATGGTAACTTAATTTGATGAGATTTGGTGCACATGATGAGCCATTTCAATTGATTGATTTTTTTCCCGCTAGATGTCATCACTTATAATTACTCATATAAAAAAACCTTTGTAAATTGACGATACAGTATCGAATATGCAAAATATGATGGGATTCCTAAAGATACATTTAGAGGTTAGGCTAGAATTGACGCCTTTATAGAATCCAATGGTTGATGAGCCATTCAAAGAAAGGATATTTAAACTTAAACTATGTTAACAAAGTTCAGCACGGAGTGTAATCGAGCATTAGGTCCTCCGAGTTCCTTAAAACTGTATGCAAGAAGTCATATTTCGTGTACATGTATTCACACTCCACAATTAAGCAGGAACATTTATTTTGAATTAATAATGTATTATTTTGATTTTTATGCATTCATCGATAATTAGGACTGGGATTGCCGAGGCCTACAATTCGGCTACGCGGCAGTCAAACGTCTGTAATTTCAAAATGTTGTTTCCCTGGAAATGACACCTTCCATCGTATGTTCGCTGGCTTTAGATGCTGCCACCACCGAACTATCTTGCCCCGTCACACCCGCATGCGTGTGGAAGCTAAGGAGAATGCTGACAGCCGCTGCCGTGTCATGCGACTGTGACGCAGAGGACTAACTCTGGAGACACGCCTGCCATTTACATCATCTTAATGCCCAGGGGATTTCCCTATTGCGAGAATACACCGTGTTATCTCTGCAGTCTGATGCCAGCTAATAATGTGGCTCAGGTACCCCTCTTGATGTTGTAGTTCTGAGTAAGGTCGATTTGATTGTGCTATCCTACTGTGTCGTTCTGCAGATCGCTTATGTAAAATGTATGGCCAGATCATGATTCTAGCCACTGGAGACTATACTACCGGGACTAGTATGTGCCAATGTTTCCTAGCTGTGAAACAGGCTGCATATTTCTGTTTAGAATAAGGGTTTGCTTTTCATTTGTGTCATAGGTAGGACTGTCCGCCTTGAAATAGTCTCCAGTGGCTTAATTCATGACAATGCCAAATGTGTATATTTCTGGTTATTGAATATTCAAACTTTGTAATTTACGAAACTATATGTTAATCAGAACATTACAATGCATGTAAATCTTAACCACACTTTTTAGTGAAAGTTTCCATGATTATATGTGACCCGTCACGCCAAAAGGAGCCACAAGTCGATTTTGGGGCCCAGTTGTTTTTTTGCCATATTCACTTTCTCCATATTCCAAGCTTTATTTTGGTATATTGCATATTGCATAAAAGTAAGTATACCCGGAGAAATTCTACTTCAAACAAGGAGCTTTCACCGTGTCACGAAAATCTACTTTACGAGAAAACCGCTGTCAAAGTGCAGCGTCCGTTCAAAATGCGAAACCCCGATCGCGCTGAAATTCTTATAAAACCGAGGGTAAAAACTCCCTAGCAACAGTACATTTGCATTGCTCATCATTCTTAAAATATTGCATTTGGAATTTATAGATTTGTAGAAAGTGCTATTTTCAGTTTGAACGAATTTGGTAAGATTTTAATACTCGTTTGGTGTTTACCAAAATACATTGGGTTGTTAACCATCTGTGTTATTTCCGCTCGGTGCATGTACCTTGCGAGGCGGGTCACAGGTGACCATGGACGCCAGACTTGGGGGGGGGGGGTTTCTTAGGGTGAGAGATTTGACACAATAAATTTGCACAAGAAGTAATTACTTGTAAGTCGATTGTTCACATCCAAATTTGCAAAGTTCGGGATTAAATAAATTGAGATTCTCAACGGAAACAATAACTTCTTATTGTCTGTTATATCGCTATTCAATTGATGAATAACTGCGCCAGCAGTCCAGAGCACGCGCAAGAATTAGGGCCCCCTATAATTAACACGCCGACAGACATGACAGGACTCGCTTTGCATAGTTATGATTCTGTCCTCTTTGACGGCCACACGCGTTTAAGTGCCTATTCAACTAGATTGAGCCAGCTTTTATGCATCCGTAACAAAAGAACAAAAGGACCTGTGAAAGTTTTAATTGATTGTGCACATACTTGGTGTACTAGTGGGGATTACAAATTACATGGATAATGAAAACGTGCATGTCCTAACTCTAAACCCACCAGGTTACAAATTCTCTGGCGCAGTGAATACCTTCTCACGCTGCATCAGCATTTGTACTTACTCTGTTGATTTAATATTAATGCAAAATATTGTGAATCTAATGTTTGCAGATTAAAATGTCGAATAAAAATCGGAAACTGCAAACAAATTGAGAATATCATAACAAATCAAGTTCAAGTTATGGATAGCTTGTCAGTTTGCACGTTAAAAATGGAATCACATCAATCGCGATAGGTCATGTGACACAGCTCAGCCAATGAGCAGCCGTCTTGCGTTGCTATGGGCGCGGCCTAACTGACTCGAATTTTCTGTGTGGTTTTTTTTCGCAAGGTGGAACGGAAGGCTCTCAGAAAAACGTTGATATTACCCCTTTCCCATGAATATTTTGATCTGAAACTTTCACAGGACATTAAAGAGACTTTGAAGATTTGATTTCAGTCAAAAAAATAATTTTGACAAATTTGACCTGTTCCGACAATTTTGCTTATTTTCTCTAAACCGTCTGTTGCGACTTGTGGCTCCTTTAGGCGTGACGGGTCACATATTTGTGCTCTTAGCATAGTGGAATCATGGAGTTTGATTGCATTTATTAATCACTTGAAAGCTTGAATAAATCCCAATTCTCAGTAATGTATCATCCAAATTACAGTATTAGGCATTTCTATTTATTACCCAATGAATCATTTGAAAAATATGCTGCTTATAAAAAATATTCTGCCTATATCCAACCTATTGTTCACAAAATAATGTAATGTTTCCTGCCAGTGTCTCTTTTCAGGTTATGTATTGTCTTAGGGAAAATCAAAGCCATTAATAGCCAGTGGCTGTCACTGTTCCTTGTCACGTGCCTATTGCTGGGTATTTGACTAGCTCCAGTGATAGTTGCTGCGGTGATTATTTTATACACTAACCCTAACCCTAACCCTAATCCCATTCTGAATGGGAAAACCCAATGACAAGCCTAACCCTTTGTCCTCTGAGATATTGTCATTGGCGCAACTGTCACTGGAGCAAATGTTGGCACCCTGCCTATGTCACCTCAGTCTGTTAGTGCTTATGCCCTCTTCTTGAATCTTAAAGTCAGACTTGCTCCTTTTCATGCCTAAAAATTTACATTGTGTAAATTCAATGGTATTTAGAAGAAAATACCCTCTGAGAACCTTCAGCAAAGTATAGGAGCTACAAACTCAGTTGTAGTTGAATTACAATGATGGTTAGACTTTGATTTGATTTATTGTCTCATTGAGACAAAAATTCTACCAGTCTACTAGTCTTCTTTCAGACTTTTACAGTACATGTGACTGTGTTCATTGTGTATGTATGTGACATTTCTTTACAACTAACAAAATAATGTATACCTTATACAGTATGATGCATTCATGAACATGATAAATTTATGTGAACGTCTCATGCCGATTATTATTCATAGACCAATACATGGCTACTGAAAAAATACTAAAATACCAAACTGATTTCGTTCACTAAGTTTCACACAATCATGGGCCTACAAAGGTCTTACTGACTGTTACTCTTTGGTACATTTGTCAAATTCTAGGTAGTTACTGATCTTTGGCAGAAATGTCCTTCATAAATAGCGTCAGGGCATGAGTGATGTTTTTCTGTGCTGCAGTAGGGGTGCAAATGAGATTCCGTTCCTTTAAAAGGAAGAATTCATCTATCTTCCTTCCTGTAGGTAATTGTGGTACAGGCTACTCACCATGTGTGGATGGTTGTCTACCTGATGCCTGGCAGTGTGATGGTGTAGAGGACTGTTCAGATGCGAGTGATGAAAGTGAATGCAGTCAGCTGCCGGGTATGTATTGCTTAACCCTATATTAGGGACTTTTCGCAAACGCGACGGGGGAAGAATAGGACGGTCTAAGCCGGAAATCGATGTGCGCATGCGTGTCCCCGAAAAACCCTCTGTCCCATCCAAATCTAGAACCGTTGTCGAGCAAAATAGCGTTCGGTCCGTATGTACTACGGAAGCATTGAACCGCGGTGTAGTCAGCCAATCAGCGCTCCTTGTTCGGAGACGTTGGCCGGTTAGGCTCAAAAGTAAATATTGGGGCCTATTTTACACACACATACGCGTACACGTGTGTTTTATCAGGGAGTTGTTTAGCAGTTGACCTGAACGCAATGAAATCTATTGAGTCGAACATATAGCTGTCTTGTCCGTGATTTTTCACTTTGTGTCTTTATTCTTTGTTATTCCATGCAACGAGGTGGAAGGGACAACTCACTGGTTATACAACATTAATTAATAGAAGTAGATTTGAAGTACCATATACATTTTCAAAAACAAATGTTGACAGGAAAGTTCGTATTTTTGATGTTACATTCACCATAGTTAAAGTTGTCTAGATCAAAGCAGTAGGATTCATTTAATGTTAAAAGTCAAGGTTGCTTGGTGCGTATATATAAGCACAACCTTTTCTTCATCCAAAACGTCGCAAACATAAGCTGTAAGGAGTGTCACTCGTACCATGGAGGTACCCCCATGCTCTCTGTAACAACTCCCTGGTCGTACTCAATGAAGATTCACCATGTTGAAAATGGTGCACATGGGAGTAGGCCTACACCACTGGCCTACACGTCACCAGTACTGACGTCACATGCGCTCCATACGTCTCCGTCCTAGCAAAAGCGAAACTGTCAAAAAATCGGAACGGCCGCGCGGTGCGGGGACCGTCACAGTTGGTTGATTCCGCGTTCTCTCGGCCTCTCCGTCCTGTTCGCAAAAACTCCCTAGTTAACGGGGGGGGGGGGGGGGGGGAAATTTGACCCCCCCCCTCGACGAATTTTGCGACCATGCCGCCGCGCAAAAATTTGTCACTGCGTCGCTCGCCGACTTTTTACTTTCAAGTCTTGCGCATCTTTTGAGACCGTTTTCGTGAAAATTGGACATACCGTTACGATGCTGCGCGACTTTTTATACATGCATATCAACCCCAAAATTGCTCAAAAACGTGATTTCGTGTACAAAATCAATAGAAATTGTGTTTTCAGCCAGAAATCATAAATGTATGATTATTTTTGCTTTTACTGGTTGAAATGAATTAATTTTATGCTGTTTATAATTGCAAAAGTGTCCCCACCAAATTTCATTGAAAGAACAACAGAAAACAAAAGGTCAAAAAAACAAAGAAATACATAAGAAATTCACAAAACAATAAAATACATCAGAAATTAATTCCGATTCGGCAAATGTTTTTGTAGATAATTGTTAGAAATGTCAAAATGAATATTTTCACCAAAAATTAGCATTCTACTAGCTGTTTTAGTGAGTTATAGCCGAAAACAAAATTTCATACACTTATTTGCATAATTAATTACTTAAAAAATAGAAAAAATAATTCTTTTGACAATTTTAGTATACAGTCGTGTAGTTTACATCCGGTTCTATGCGCATGCAAATTTTCGCGGCGATCGCGCGATCGGCGGCCGAGATCTGAAGGGGGGGGGGGGTCAAATTGAACCCCCCCTCCCCAGTAAAAACCTGGTCTGAAATAGCCCAGTTAAAATAGGGTTAACCCTAATCAGGCTGGGATTTTTTGGCTATGCTATATTGGGGGTGGGGGGTGGGGCTGATTGCATCCCCCCTTGAAATCTCGGCTGTGGACCAATCTTGTCATGCCAAAACTCAGCACAAATATCGACAATGACGTTATTTACAAGACTGTAGAGTTAAATACTCGGAATTAATTTCATAGTAATTAATGATGCTAATTTATGCATAAAATCATAATGAAGCTCTAAATTACTAAATGAAGCCCCCAGAATGCAAATTTTTTGGTATAGACACTCTTTTTAGTATTCTTAGCATATGTACTAAAAAAAAATCTGGAATGAAAATTGATTCCTAAGTTTTTGTATTTCATTGTTTTGTTTTTGCACCTTTTGTTTTTATTGTTTTTGTCTATGAAATTTTTTGATGACTTTTTGTGATAATAAACACATAAAATTAATTAATTTGACTGAAAACACAATTTGTATAAAACTGTACATGAAATTACCTTTTTGAGCGATTTTCACTTGCACAGTTTTTTTTTTGACACACTGTATATAGCTGTTGATTTTTTCCTGTATATGTATGTGAGTCTTTATACTGTGGAAAAGTAAAGTTGAACCTCAAAATTTCTCTTCCTTGCACTTTATCCAGCCGTTGTCAATCCACCAGAGTGCGGCAGCACACCAGCTGGTACCATTGGTATAGCCAGTGGTGGCAGTGGAGGTACTGGTGGTGCCCGTATAGTGGGAGGGGACGATGCCACGCCCGGCCAGTGGCCCTGGATCGCATCCATGTCCTACCGACTGGGGTCATCCAGCTACCACCACGCCTGTGGAGCATCTCTCATTGCCAGCCAGTGGGCCATCACGGCCGCTCACTGCCTGAGGTTTGTCACATTAAATCTCATCCGTTGCCCAGCAGAATGGCCCTGTCATATGTTCCTGGCAGATGGGCTTTAATGCTAAATTGTCTCTAATTTGAAATCCATTGGCTCTTTTCACATGAAATCATAGTAGTGTGATATTTTTAGATCCTTTTGTCAGTCTGTTAAGTGCAAGTATCAAACAAAGCAATATTTCTCAAAAGAATTTACTTTGCTAGGGCCCTTCTGCCGGACAACCAACAAGCTTCTTCTTGCTGTCTTTACTCTTGTCACAGTGGGTAGCTACAAACCTGAATTCACAACAGGGGCGAAAATTTACCAAAATCTTCCATTTTTGCAGGCTTATAGACATATACAACAGGTTATGTCACTGTAGGGGGTTCTGCATAAAATTATGTATGCAATTACAGTCATTAAGGTCATACAAATTTCCACTGCTAGGCACCTACAGTGTATATCACTTTATGGAGATATTAGACAATTTTGATAAAAGAGTCGGCAGATTTTACATGGTTCACTGTTCCTTCCACAATTCTTGTCTGTCTGGTGTTTGTTTCCATTTATCTATTCGTACAATTATTCATTGATTGTTCTAAAACGAACATAAAAGCAAACAAACCCAATTTACCTTTCACCAGGCCAACAAATTTAGAGGTAATACTCGATGGCCTGCTGTTTGGGGACATCCAACTCGACGGTCAATTCCCACATCGCCAGAGTGTTGACATCGAACGCGTCTTCGTCCATCCCGCCTACAACGGACTCACGTTCGACTACGACGTGGCACTCCTCAAACTGGTCAGTCCTGTCGAGGTCAGCGATTTCGTCCGTCCTGTGTGTCTTGAGACGAGTCAGGAGGAACTACAGTTGTACAACGGGTGCTATACCATTGGATGGGGACAGACAGCCGATGGAGGTAGGGAGTTGTAGTTATTGTTCATAGCACTGGTTAAAGACCAAAGTCTTCCGCATTGTGGATTTTCTGCGGAAATCACAGAATTTAAGGTATGACATAGAAAACGGCATTTTGAACAAAGACGAAAAAAAATCATGCCTAAAATCCCCCCAAAGTAAAACTGATAAATATTTATTGAATAAAACTGAACTTATTTACCAAAAAGATGCCTAACAAAGCCAAAGAAACCAAGCACTACCTGTAAATACATGTGTTTTCCTAAACCCGAATCAAAACCCCCATGGGCCTAGTAAGCTTGATGTTATTTGTGATTTCTTCCAACAAAAATTTTACGACGGAAAATTGAAAAAGTTACAATTCGAAGAAAAACAGAATTTGACTTTTTTTAATAAAGAGATAAAAGAAATTTGGCATTTATAAAACAGAAAACTTTGGTCTTTACCATAGGTGTAGAGAGAATTGAATTGGGGGGGGGGAGTCCCTTCAGAGAGCAACATTATTTTGAACTTGATGACCATGCTTGTTTTTGCTTGTTAAATCAATTTGCACGATAGAATAGTTTCCCTTTAAACATATTTTGGGGGGAGTTTTGTTTTTGTGTTTGCTTTTCGTATCGATCTGCACTGTAGAACAGTTTTCCTCCTGACGATTTTTTTGTTTGACAGCCACTATCCTGTAATTGATGGGGTAACAATAGTGCAAACTCCGCTAATGTCCACCATACCCTTTTTCAACAAACCTCCAAACTGTGATAAAACTGAAGTAATGTGCTATTAATGCAGTAATTTTATTATACAATTGTACTACAAATTTAACTCTATTGGAAAGGCATGTACTTCCTTCTTGATATCGTGTATAAGCATTTGACTCATTTCATTATGTTGAAGTTCTTTCACAATCTAACATCTTAAAAGTAAATGACATGATTGGGGGTAGTCCTCAACTTGGGCTGAAACTACTCTAGAATCAAGTAAACTATGCCAGGATTATCCTGTGAAAATCTTGTAGTCAAACGTTGACTCATTCTAGAATAACTAATGTCTATTGTCCCTGGTGGCAGGCAAACCTGCTGTGTGGCTTTCTATGGGTCTTATTTTTATCATCCCGGAAAAAAATAAAATACTAGTATGTTCATGCTTGATTCTCCTTAACCCCTTGGGCTCGATGCTATATGGCACTGTTGTTCATTGAGAGACGACGCGATTTCCACGTGGTTGATTTTGAAGGGAATATAAACCCATTTTTTAAAATAAAATTCTTCTCACAATATTTATGTTCTTACTTAATGCTAGCTAAAAATGTGTAATGTTTGAGAAAAATGCATTAAGCAATTAAACTTTTCAATTTATCCACTGTATGACCGAAATTTTTGTCATATATTCTGGGCTTCTGTAGAAGCCCGTCGTCTCTGAGTGTGCAATGTACTGGGCTTCTGTACAAGCCCGTCGTCCCCAAGGGGTTAAGTAAACAAATTATAGACAAATCCTTCCAGCTGGGAGATCCATTCCAGTTAGTGTATAATTGGTATACATTTCAACTCGTTTGGTTCTTGAGGCATTTTCAAGTGTTCCCAATGATGTCACTAACCTTTAAAGGGCAATGACATGATTGGAAGAAACAAAAAATGCCTCGCAAACCAAACTAATTAAAAGATATATCAATGGATACATCAGCTGCAATGTATCTCTCGGCTGGAAGGCTGTGTCTGTCACAAGACATACAGATGGAAGTTACTTAAGAATGAGTCAACTTTTGACTATCAAATTTCACAGTAGAATTCTTGCCTAGTTTACTTGATTCTAGAGTAGTTTTACCCCAAGTTGAGGACTACCCCAATCATGTCATTTACCTTGAAGTTTAAACTAATAGCTCTGCTGCGTACTGCTTACATTATACAAATATACAATGACTCTCGAGGATCTAGTCAAAACTATTCACATGGGGACATCCTGATAGTCCGCGGATCCGATAGTCCGCGGATCCGATAGTCCGCGGGTCCGATAGTCCGCGGGTCCATTAGTCCGCGGGTCCGATAGTCCGCGGGTCGTTAGTCCGTGGGTCTGATAGGTCCGGGGGGGGGGGGGGGGGGTGGGTAGTAAAGTGATATGACCTTCTAGAATAAATAGCCCTGGGCAATCGCCCCTGAAAACTAGCCCAAAGGACTGCATGTTTTATAGTACACGGGCCGATAGACCGCATAGTCAGTTTAAACACACAACAGTAATTCACGCACATATTCAGTTCCCGCCCTCCCCCTCCAACTGCACGTATGCTCGTTCCCCATTTCTCCGGAAAAGGGTAATTTTANGGGAAATTGGGGTATTTAAGCATTTTTTCCCCCGACTTTTTTTTTTAAATTTAGGAATAGTTTTCACGTTTTTGCGGGCCAAATCTCTAAGTCACGAGGATCCCGAATATGATCCAAAAGCCTGTGAAAAGGAGTTATTTTGCTAACTCCTCCTTCAAAACCTCTAATATGGGGTAATATTGGCTTCCGCTACCAATAGGGGTATCTCTTAGAATCAGGAACAAGCATGCGTGTGCGTGTATGGATCACACCCTGGTGGGGGGGGGGGGGGTGTTTCAATCATATTCGTAGCTCCACACGACCACACGTACACACGTATCGCGAGCAATAGGCCTACACCTCTCCCCTTTGCTCCTCAATCCGCCTTCTTTGTAATAATCAATTATTCCTTTTTAAATGGATAATGAAAAAAAAAGAAGCTAACGCCAATGATTAGATTGATATGCAATATGATTTCTTTAAAAGAAAATAATTTAATGAAAACAACATCCACAAAATTCCTGAAAACAAAAGCGTAGAAAAACTATGACTTATTGTACATGTTCATCACGATCATCTCTGAAAAATATTACACGCAAATCATATCAATGAAAATTAAAGAAATATCGAATGCAAACTATTGCTTGTGAATGAACCTCAAGAAATAAAACGAGGAAACAACATAATGGACAAGTTATAAAATTGCGAGCATTCCTTTTTGCTCAAAATCAAAGTGCATACTTTAACACTCAACAGGAAAACATGTGGAACGCCTCTGACAGTCTCGCCTACATTACGCAATTTAATATGGCAGCAGTGCTGACTCTGATGGTCAAAGTTCATTAACCCGAAATGAACTTCGACCATGATCATGTGACTAAACCCTCATGAAAGATTATCAGCAATACTTGAATAACCCTTTGTCCAAGTTTCATGGAATAGGCCCTTATACTTTTAACGTTATGATGACATAAAAAACTTAACTGTGGTCTAAGTTCATTGACCCTAAATGACCTTTGACGTAGATCATGTGACCAGGAAACTCATGCTGGATGACCAGTGATACTTGATTACCCTTATGTCCAAGTTCCATGAACTAGGGCCAATTACTTCCTAAGTTATGATGACATTTCAAAAAATAAAATGTCCCTTTTTGAGTTCAGTAGATCAACTTTTTCAGCTCGGGCAATTGGTTTAATTATTGGTTTAGTGATATCCCGTTTATGACTTCAAATGGAGCTTGAAATGCCCCTGTTACAGATCAGTAGATCAAAAATTTCAGCTCGCGCTTCGCGCTCGCATTATTTATTAAGTGATATACTTATCCTGTTCAGAGATTAAAATGTGGCTTAAAATGTTTTAATGCACTTGAGAACTTTGAAATTTCTAAATTGCTTGCTCAAACTTTTGTATATTTCTATATAAAAAATATATACAGGGTGAATATTTACAGACAGCATAAATCTAACCAGAAAAATAACCCACAGACAAATACACCAAAACTTACAGCGAAAGAAAAGAAGTGTACAAGGCCCGGCGAGAATCCAGATATCTCGCCATAGGTTGACATAACTTTTTCGACTTGGCAAGATAACGTATCTTGCCATGTCGATAAAAAAAATATGAGGATAATATTTTCCTTGAAGTAGTTGTCAGGGGGCGATTTCCCTTTGGGTTATTGTTAAAGAACCCCATGGGTTCGTATCAATTGACCTTTTGACCTCTCAATGACATTTTCATTTTGATTTCACTATATTCTGATCGCAATTTTACATACACTGCGGACTATCGGACCCGCGGACTATCGGACCCACGGACTAACGGACCCGCGGACTATCGGACCCGTGGACTATCGGACCCGCGGACTAACGGACCCGCGGACTATCGGACCCGCGGACTATCGGGCTGTAGCCATTCACATCGAAGGAACATCATGTAGTACTATTTGATGTTCCTGAAAATGAGTCATTGTATATTTGTTTTATATCCCTTCCACCTGTATCATTTCTGATCATATTGCATTCAAAATATAATGAAAGAAAGGATTGTAACTTACCTATTACCGAGTCTGTATGACTGGTCCTCATGCATCCATAAGTGTAGTTTTAGTTTTTCAGTGAGTTCATCCAAACGTGCAATATATGTTATCAAAGAATGATTCACCAAGTTGTTAACATCAGGAACACACTGGTCCTTATGCATCCAACAGTGTAATGCGAAAGTTCAACAAAGTTATTAAAGAGTTTTCACCAAGTCTTTAACAGCAAGAACAATTCTAAACACGAACATGTAAAACACTAACGCATGTACAAGGGTATTGTCACTGTCTTTAGTTGAGATAAATGTTCACAGTGCAGTCATGAAATATGTACTGCGGCTGCAATGTCTGCTGATTCCTGTGACGGTCTCAAATTAGTAGGCCTTGGGGGTTGGCGTTGAGGTGGAGTGATATTTGTGATATCATCCAGCACACTGATAGACTCAGGAATATCTCTCATTATTTGCTCAATCTGACAGTCTGTTAGCATGTTGAATTGGGGTCATCTTCCTCTGCCGTTACATTACAGGGTCCAATATCATGTTCCCCACTCTCACCAGTTGATGAAGACTTCACTGGATAATGAATGTTTGATAACGTGTGCGACATATTTCTCTTCTGCATCTCACTTGTTCGGGAATAGTTCTTAATGCTCGTCTCAGACCGGTGGCCCGACACCGACATAATGTCTCTTGAACTTGAAGCATAGCCAGCATGATCTAGCATTGAGATACTTGTAGCTCTCAGTGAGTGATTGGTGTAGTTCTTACTACATTTGGCATTCATGGTAATTGTCTTGGTCATAGCTGCGAGGGTGTTTTTCCCCAAGGCTTTATTATCGTACCAGCAATCATCCGCATCAAACTTCCTTCCACATTTACCTTTCGGCCTTTGCCACATGAATTCACAGTTAGGATTTAATTTTGCCAAGTACTTCTTCATATTTGCCACAGGGCAGCGATTGACATTACCTGAGAGTGAGTGCATTTGTCCTCCTTGCGCCTCTTCATCGTCATCTTGGTGATTTTTTGTGTTCATGTCGCGCATGGTATAAAAATCGCCATCATCTCTTTCATGCAAAATAAAATCAGCTGGCTTCATGTTCCGTAGGTTCTCCATGCCCGTTTGCAAAGAAAATCATAACCTCTACGAAGACTTTCTTTTGCAGGCCATCGGGTGTGTTTGTGTCCAAACTATTTTGAATCAACAACATGTCATCTTTGCTGATGGGTGGATGGTGCTTGACGTTTACTTTGCCACTTGATTTCAACTTTTTGATCATGGCTTTGAAGGTTTTGTTACTTAGGGTGAAAGACGGGTCATTGATGATGTCAATTTTCAGAGATTTTTGAAAATGTCTCTGTAATCCGAACCTGATTGACTGCATGGACTTCTTAGTGTATAATGCACCACTTTTTGTACGAGCACCAACGTAGAATCGAGCAAGTACAGGATCGAGTGATTTCACGTCAATGTCATCACAATTTATATCATCAATTTCAGTGCAAAACTCACGGAATATCGTTACACCGTACTTGATAAGTTTCTGAGTGCTTACACTGTCAGTTGAGTTCATGAAATCCATAACATCCTCTTCATTATATTGCTGAAATCTAGATTTGTTGCCGTCGTTCTCGCGACTGCTGCTGGAAGTCGCCATTTTGTTTGTTCACGAACAAAATCAGCTGTTCGATCGTGCTTGTTCTAAAATTATCGGTTTCAAAACGATATTCTAATTGTTGTGAACTCGTAAATTGTGAGGCAGAAAATAATAGCGATAATTAAAAAAAGGGTAGTTCGTTTTTTCCCGAGGGAAACCTAAACTACCCGTGATGTCAGCAACAAAAAACGAACTATTCACGGGGAGATGTCTTTTCTAGTAAAACTATTCATTTTATTGTTGTGTACACCACTTATGCAACAATCTTACGATAAGGGATATAATTTGTTATATTTATCTTAACAAAATACTGTGAATATTTTGACAGGAAATGCATCCAACATCCTTCAGGAATTGGAATTGGATTTAGTGGCTCCAGACTCCTGCAGGAATCTCACTTCGCCTCTGATAACGGACAATAGCATTTGTGCTTGGGAGCCCAGGGGCGGTGCATCAGCTTGTAGTGTAAGTAGAGCACTAGATATGTGATGTAAAAAGCATCCTTCTGCATCACTCTCACCAGAAAAAAATTCAGTGATTTGTACAGAAAACAAATTTTCCTGTGTGGTTTCTAGTAAGGTCAAGATATTTCTTATGTCACAGTTATACCACTGTATGAGCTTGTGTTGTTAGTACAGTAGTAAATTAATTACGGTAACAATTATACAATTGTATCAGCCTGTGTTGTAAGTGCAGTTAAGTAGATTGACATGTTATACAGGGTGGCCCAGAAAGAATGCTACGAGTATGATCGCTAATTTCTTCATCATTATCGGCAAAATGTCATAAATTTTTATTTCGTTGGTTAAAACATTCTTTTGCCAATAAAAAGATACCAAGATCATTGATTTTGAGTAAGGCGTTTTGATTCTAGGGCCATTTTTCGGAGGCAATGCATTTTCCCAATTTTGCAAATTTTTTAACAGCGGCGGTCATCGGAACGCCGAGATATTCTGGCGACTCGGCTTGCCATACTGGACAAACCGTGATGACAAAAGGGCTGGAATGCCCTCACTTTCATAAGGAAGACGATGCGAGCTATGTCTCCATTGCCATCCCGGTTTGTCCGGTATGGCAAGCTGAGACGCCTTAATATCCCAGCGTTCCGATGACCGCCGCTGTTGAAAAATTGTCAAACTTGGGAAATTGCATTGCCTCCGAAAAATGGCCCTAGAATCAAAACGCCTTACTCAAAATCAATGATCTTGGTATCATTTTATTGGAAAAAGAATGTTCTAACCAACGAAATAAAAATTTATGACATTTTGCCGATAATGATGAAGAATTTAGCGATCATACTCGTAGCATTCTTTCTGTGCCACCCTGTATAATAGGCATCCTTCTGCATCAATTTTACTTGGAA
>JZLH01S0287602.1:1931-30069 GCA_001188425.1 Eucidaris tribuloides
AAACATTTCCTATAATGGCTTGCTTATAATTGCCGGAGCACTTTTTAGATAATATGCTGAACTTTTCAAGATTGACTTATAACGACCGAACACAAATATTGCTGCTATACAGAAAAAGTTATATCGCTATGCACTAAAACTACACTATTTTGCTAAACACAATTGTATATTTATATTATTTTCTTTGATTTATGCCCAAAACTAGATTTTCTGCCCCAAGTGTCCGTTATGCTGGTTATGTTGATCTCAAGTATTAATTTTGTAACACTATCAATAAACTGAAAAGTAACAAGAATATGCTAAATATCTTACGATGATGGGCAAAAGGATGTTTTATTATCGATTTTCTCAGTTTTTGACCAAAATTGCCTAGTTTTGAGGTAAGAGAACCCCGGATTACTCTTTAAGAAGAAAATTACATCTGGGATCCTTTAAAATATAGGAGCTGGAAACTCAGCGTTAGTGGAATTATAGTGACCGTTAGACTCTGATTTGATTTGTTTTCTCGCGAGGAAAAAAATCCCATAGAACATACAATAAACGGCTATTTTGTTTCTTTCGCATTTATGAAATTCAAGGTAATTACCGACTTCCAGATTTCACACACATGCCCTTCAAGGGCATGGGTTTTCTTTTCCTCGTCTATGGAGATGTTTGCAAATGAGATCCAATGCCTTCAATTTAGGCTAATAATTCGATTTTTAGGCCCACGTTTCCGTTTTGCTGGTTATGTTGATCTCAAGTATTAATTTTGTACCACTTATGATATCGATCAACTGAAAAGTAACAAGAATATGCTAAATATCTCACGATGATGGGCAAAATGATGTTTTATTATCGATTTTCTCAAATTTTGACCAAAATTGCCCAGTTTTAAGGTGAAAGAAAACCGGATTACCTATTAATTTTAAAATGGTTGCCAACAGGTTTAGAAACTGTGCCCACAAGTCATCAAATATCGATCCAGACGAAATATACCGCTACGGTAAACAAATCTCGGGGAATTGGACCCTCTTTTTAAAAAAAAAAATCAAATTTTTCTTACTTTTTAACCAAATAAGGAATTCCCGCGGACCCTAAATACCCTTTTATTTGCATTATTTACAACAATAACTACCATCCGGACTCTTCAGACAATGTAAGAAATGTAGATTCATAACAAAAAGGGCACATTCACATCAAATTGTACGGTTTTGGTATGAAAATAGAAAAATCATGATTTTTGCTCCAAAAATGCGTTTTTTGGCCCCAAAACACCCCTGTCACGAAAATTGTTGACAACAATCATCATTTTCGTAAAATCTTATCTCGTATGACATAAATAAACCAAAAAGTAACAAGAATATGCTAAATATTTTCAGATATCGGGCAAAAATGTAATTTTTATGAATTTTCACAATTTTTGACCAAAATTGCATGTTATTGTGGAAAAATACCCCGGATAACGTTTTTGTGTTAAAACTACTACCAAAACGTTTAGAATCGGTGTCCGCAGTTTTTTAAATACTAATTTATGCAAAAGCCAAAACATCTGGGGGGTTGTGGTCCCCCTTTTTAACGAAAAATCACAATTTTTCTTCATTTTTAGCCAAAAAATGAAATTTTCCCGCAAAAAACACCCCTTTAGTTAGATTGTTAACAATAACAAATACCATCCGGAGTTTTCAGACAATGTAAGAAATACAGATCAATCAAAAAAAATTGCACTCTCACATCAAATTATACAGTTTTGGCATAAAAATAGAAAAATCATGATTTTTGTCCCAAAAATGCAGTTTTTTTGGTCAAAAAACACCCCTGCCACCAAATTTTTTTGACCACAACCATCATTTTCGTAAATCCCATATAATTATCCTTCGAATAAAACTGTTTGTGCTTTGTTCTACGGTGGGGAGGGGTTCCCGACCAAAATGAGGTCCTGGCCGCTACACTACATGTATTTGTACGGTTGTGCATACACATCATTGTGATTAACGATTTTATAAATGAGGTGACTAATTCATTTCAGTTGATTGATGACTGATTGATTGATTGATTGATCGATCGATCGATCGATCGATCGATCGATTGATTGATTGATTGATTGATTGATTGATCGATCGATTGATTGATTGATTGATGTGGTGTACAAGAGATACCCCAAATTGCTATGTAATGAATTGTAGATGACTTATTTAGCATTATTCCAGAAACGTAATTCTCCAATTCCAGTTTTGAAATTGAAATTGACATTTCAAAACGTTTAACTACGTTACCCCCCCCCCCACCTGAAACACAATTTCCAAATTATTGGGGTGAATAGACCAGACAGCTTTTCGTAAGATGATTATTAGTGTTTTCATGATGTGCGTCACTTTACTTCCTCATGTAGCCTAAATATTCCCATTTTTAAAGATTAAATAATATCGAAATAATATCTTTTTTTCACTGCATTTACTTTCAATTCGGGATATTCAGATTCAGATTCGATTCGTCGTCATTTTGAACTGATTATGTACAGTGTTTACAAAGTACACACCGCACACGTCAGTTCGTTACCATCAACATACGCTCCACACGGCAGCCCATGTCTCTCATAGCAACGCCTTTCCGTGAGGTACAGGAGCAGACCATCTTGGTTACTCGAAGTGCCCCGGACAACGTCCGCTTGCCGGTCAACGCAGATGTACTCCGATCGATGGCGATCTTTCCGTGAGGACATAAGGTAGCCTGTGTACTCACGCCTCCAGCCGGCACTGGTGGGACAATCATTTCATGCCGGAACCATCAAGACGGTGGATTTCTGGGACGCCAGGCAGACGGCACACGGTGCCCTGAAGTCATGGACTTGACCAATCGATCGATCGCCCCACGTTTGATACTCGGCCGAGTAGATCGCGGATCTTCTGGCGCTGGTTCCCGCTGTCACACGGGCGTAGATCGGTTGGTGGGGCAGACATAGGGTATTAGCACCGCCGCCGGGTTGTCGATAATCGGCTCCGCCAATGATACCTGAGGCCCCCAAAAAAATAAAATGATTGTAACGAGTTACAATTACGAAATGTGGTTATGACCTAAAAATCGAAGTTAAAAGACCCTTTTTTTCGATTTAAATCTTGAAGTTTTATGAAGTATAGCTCAAAAAGCTTTGTATTTACATGTTCCATTATTAATTTTTATTAACCTTAGGGTTGCCAGGTTTTCTGAATCTGAAAACGCCAAATTACATGCCAAATTCAGTGAAAAACCCGCCAAATTTTTAATTTGATACATTTTATCTGTTTATGGGTAGCATAGCCTGGGGCTGTCGGCGGTGGACATTGGGCATTCATCCGATCTCTTACTTCATTTTGCATGTGGAGTATCTGTGACTAGGCTTCAACCAGTTTGTTTTAGAAGGCCTATTATTATGTAGAGCTGCACTGTTTATTCTTATTTTTTTGATTATCTTATAAAGTATCATTTATTTTTTGTGTTACTGTAAATCATAAAACAATAATAATAATTTTAGTTAGAAATATCGTTGTAAACAATTTATAGCAGCTTTGAAACCTCTACAGCAGCCGAAAATGTGAGTGCCGCGGTTTACGCGCAGCCAGATTTTCCACGTTAAAGCCCAAGTTTAGTTTTGGGGATTTTTTGTTATTTGAAAGCTTTATGCCCCAAAGTCATAACCCTGCAATAATAGATTCTGAATGTCTTTAGTTTTTTTTTTAAAATTAGTTAATGAAACATCTCGGGGGGACCCCCGAGATTTTCGACTATATTTTATATTATAGCATCTAAAGGGTTAAAAAGGCTTAAAGGTTGCATGTGTTTATACCTCCCTGAAGAGCAGGTCTCTGCTCTTTTAGATGATGGTAAAATACATATAACGCTTCTTTCTGTCTTTTAGTTTTTTTTAATTAATTATATGAAAAATTCGGGGGACCCCCACATTTTAGCGTATATTTTACATATAGGCGATCCAAAGGGTTAAAACGGTTATATGAGCTATACCTCATCTGAAAGAGCAGAGTCTGCTCTTTCAGATGAGGTGTAACACATGTAACCTTAAAGCCTTTTTAACCCTTTGGATGCTATAATATAAAATATAGTTATATATAGTTAATATAGTTATATACATGTATATACATGTATAATAATAATAAAAAAAACTAGAGACATTCAGAATCTATTATAGCAGGGTTATGACTTTGGGGCATAAAGCTTTCAAATAACAAAAAATTCCCAAAACTAAACTTCGGCTTTAAGAACATGCGCACGCTACTTTTGGACTCTTGGGGCATCTAGTCTAGTAAAAATCCTCTGAAAATTGGGTTTATTCTTAGAACACCCTATATGGTTAGTAATAACCTTGTAAATAACTTAAACACCTTTGAAACTCTGCCGCGGCCAACAAATGGTTTTTAGGTATGCCATTATAAAATGCCAAATGAGCCAAAAAGCCGTTTGGCGTGCACTTTGAATTCTTCAATGCCAAAGGACATAAAAAAATGCCATATTTGGTGTTTTGGCCATTAAAAACGCCAAGCTGACAAGCCTGATTAACCTCACTGCATGACAGGGTTGCCAGATTTTCCAAATCTCAAAACGCCAAATTACATGCCAAATTTGGTGAAAACGCCAAATTTCCATTTGATGCATTTCATGGGTAGCATACCCCAGATGTGAGTAGTAATAGCGTTGTAATTAAACCTCTGCCACGGCCAATACCTTTTAAACAAAGGTTGTTCTTGACAACTGTAAAAGCTTATTCGAGGCTTGTCCGACATAGCAACAAGTAATAAATGGCTATGTAAACTGGATTCCAGCAATTGAAGTTTATTTAAAAAGAACAGGTCAATGGAATAGCTCGTCTCTACCTTCCCGGGAATGAAACATCCATAAAATTACGAAAACTGCTCTAAATATGCAAGTTTGCACCTTAACGGCTAGAAATAATGCACCTTTAACACAATTTTATCAGGTACAAGTAAGCGTATAGTGTTTAGAGCATCATCTTCACACCCGGATGGTTGCCGGTTCGAACCCCAATCGGGTCATATAAGACTTTTATTTTTTTATTGTGCACTTATGTACATTTTAGGTGCAAATCTGAAAGGTGCAACTTTACACCTTTCTGAATGGTGCACAGTTGCACCTTTATAGGTGCTCCCAGAGTGACATTGGTCTGCACCCATAGGGTGCAAAGTTGAATCTATTTTTCTTAGTGTATGCATGCTGTTGATTTCAATAAATTTCTTTACTTATTCCTGTTATCAGGCGACTCCTTCTACTTTAATGTCAAGTCATTTACCACGTTGTGTTTGAGATTGTTTGAATAATTATGCTTCTAGACATCCTACTTTATCGGTGCTAACACAAAATTTCAAAAATTACAGCAAGTTTATGTGGTCCAGAGTATATCTTACCACTGTAGATCAGCCGAGACGTGCGTGGACAAGTAGTCTTCCCCCAGCGTATGTAAGTGGTCTTGGCGTGCTGCCCGCCTGCAATGATAACACTACAACAAATAATACTACAACTAATACTAATACTATAAATGGTGGCCCAGAAAGAATGCTAAACATACGATCGTTAATTTCTTCAACATCATGAAATAAATGCCATTAATTGTTATTTCATTTGTTAGGATATTCTTTTTCCGACAAAATGATACCATGATGATTGATTTTGAGTAAGGCGTTTAGATCCTAGGGCTATTTTTCTGAGGCAATGTAATTTCCGAAATGTGTTTCTTTCTCAATTCCAGCGAACCTGGGAACACCGAAATATTCTCACGTGCAGCCCATTCCATGCCAAGTCGTTACGCGAAAATATTTCAGTTTTCTGATGATCGCTCGAGTTTGAAAAATAACAAAGTTAGGAATTCAAATTACACTGCCTCAGAAAAATAGCCCTAGAATCCAAACGCCTCAATCAAAATCAACATTTTGTGGATGATGTTGAAGAAATTAACGATCGCATGTGTATCATTCTTTTTGGCACGTTGTATAATATCGAAATTAAAGAGCAGTAACATGAAGTCAAAAATACAGCAAGAACTGAAACATAGCAATATATGCACTGGGTAGAGTGTATATTCTGACTGGAGAGATAATTATGTCTTAAATTTGATACTTGAGGACAAACAAACACCAATTTACCCGTATTTAATTGACATCCCATAAAAAGCTACTCAACAAATTTCACCATCACAGATTTTTTTTTTTAAATACACACAACAAAAAAAGTAACTACCCCCTTTTTCAAACTACCATAAGTTTTTTAACGAAATAAGTTTTAGCAAAATAATTTGGCAGCAACATTTCTACACTCATTGACTAACCTCTGTGTGAAAAAAAAAGATTAATCCGTCAAGCCATGCATGAGTGAGCATGCATTAAAGGCAAAATTTCACTTTTCAAAAGTCACAGGAGTCATCTCTTATTCCAAAATAATGGTAAATAATGGTATCTTTTGCTTTATTCATAAAGTGTGCTCACTGAACCATGACATGGTTACAACCTCTTATGTGTGTAAGACATGTAAAGATACATTTTGCTGAAAAATATCCGATTTCAATTTTTTCAATACACTTACTGGATTTTACAATTTCAAAATTGAGGAAGGAAGGGAAATTTTAATTGAGCTCACTGAAGCGTAAAATATGCGAAAAGTGCCAAAAGAGGTGTAAGGGGTCAAAAGATAGATGATTAACATAAATAGCGCTTAATCGTTCAACAGAAACAGAATTTGTCAAAATCCTGCATCACAAATCCCTCAAAATGACCCTTGTGACTTTTGAAAAGTGACATTTTTGCCTTTCATACATGCTCACTCATGCATGACTTGACGGATCAATCTCATTTTAACACAGAATGTAGTCAATTAGTACAGGAACACCCTTGCCAAATTATTTTGCTCAAAACCACTTCTTTAAAAAGTTATGGCATTTTGATAAGGGGGGGGTAGTTACTTTTTCTGTTGTGTTTAGTTGTGCAACATAGAGGAAACGTATGACTGACATTTTCATAGCAGAAACGTTAACAGTATACTTAATTCTGGGAGTATTCTCACTCTCCTTCAATATTGTGGTTTGGTATGAGTGTTAAACCCCAAAATAATAACATTATTTCCAGCATTCTGATCTCTCCTCCCTCATCCCCCCAACCCCGCCGAGCAGCCTTTAATCCCCCTTTTTAATTAACAATTATTACAACGTATCAGTAACCCAAGGTTCAGCTTCTTTTTCCCAATAATTTCTCTTCAGAACACCTTCGGATTGCAGCACATGGACCCCAATAGAAATTTGTATGAATATCGAATTTGTGTTGAAACTCTTCAGGTGATAGAAACACATTATTTGATTTTAGAATTTCATTTACAAAACGTATCCCTTTGTTAACCCAAGTTATAAAGCAAACTTATGTATACCGTCGATCAATATCGAAGCATTTTCCATAAAGATTGGTTGGCGAAAGTGTTGTTTGAAGCTTGATGAATTTAGAAAAAACAGATATCTCTTATTTCTATGAGGAATTTGTTATTGCATTTTGCCATATATCTTGGAAATAATTTAAACCCATTATGTATCTTAAAATTGTAATATTACAGTGGCAAAAATTCAAATGTATGTACCAAATCACAGTCACTGGGAACACATATTAAGCCGTCGTACTATACTCTCTATGACTCAGTATAAATGTGAAGATTTATCACTTTTGCACCACCATCCTTATATAACTGAGATATACTTGGGTCCGTCTAATTTGTCTGGCATATTTTGCCAAATAAATTGAAAAAGGAACAGTTAATTTCATTCAGAATAATTTAACTGAGTTTCGGTTTAAGTTAAAAACAGATGATTCAACTGAGACACCAGTAAATTACACCACAGTTAACGATCTCTTCAACCAACAGGTAATTTGCTGTTTCATTTATTTGATTTTCTTCAGTATCAGTAAAAGTTGACCATCTTTACCAAATTAAACTAAAAATCTACGAATAAGTATCGAAAATATCGATTAAAATCACAGTGACAAAGAAAGAAAGAAGAAAGAAAGAAAGAAAGAAAGAAAGAAAGAAAGAAACAAATAAACAAACACACCTGACACACCAAACTCATTCATCTGCCAATGGAGGCGGTCCTGATTTGAAGCTTCGAATCAATCCTAAGTTCACTGGCGTGCTCAAGAATTTGGAATGGGGGGGGGGGGGCAAGAAAATAATTCCTTCGACAATCACTCCAAATTCACCCAACTGAATGCTTTTCCTCCGACTACGATACCATTTTTGGACATTTTATGTTTAATTCAGAGTATTTATGCAAGATTGAGAAGCCACTATGAATGGAAGGTGCGAATTTTCGTGCAGGGACGTTTTCCATTCGTGGAAGTCACATTTATATATATATTTTTTTTTGGGGGGGGGAGGGGGTGGGGGGTTTTGTTGTTGTTTTTGACTTGCTCTATTCTTTGATACATAAAAGGAAATTAACATAAATTATTGTATTATTATATTTTTGCTTGCATGCAAGAAATCACTGAGCTATTTTGTTTCAGTTCCTTATTGTGACACATGCAGAGTGACAAGGGTGAGAAATAATGATTATCATAATTGTATTACACTGAGAATCATTTGTGCATCAAGTTCAGTTCGAGAATAACTCGACTGACATGCAACTTACATACGTTATGCCAGGTTTCGTTTGTGTTGGTCATGTTGGTAGTATATGTCTACGGTATTGTTTTATTTTATGAAAATTTAAAAAGGGGAAAACATGTTTTTATATCTGTATTCTTTCTCTTTTTAATTCGGATGAAATGTAACGAAAATGCGAAGATGGACGGCAAAATATCCAGCAATGTAGGCACCAAATCCCACAATCTTATCATAAAATTGCAAAAGCTCCAACCCTGGGACTGGGAGGGGGAAACCCACCCCGGTCCCTTCGCTCCTTTGGATCTTGGGATCATCCATATCTCCACAACACCCCCCCCCCTGAAAATCTTGAGTCCGCCGCTGGATAGCAAACATACATGTGTTTCCGTTTTTTTTTTTCAATGAGTCTCTGATTTTATTTCCCTTACGTGTACATGTAAAAGAAACTATTTCCAATTTATTCCTGAAAGACATTTCACCATTGTAATTGGCATAATTCAAACCCTTACCAGATATTGTTTAATCTTTCCAAACAAAACGTTAAAATTCAACCATAAAGGCATCTTGTCCTGGCGGTCTGTTATTTTCCATGTGTTTTAATTGATCGCATACTTTATTTTCACTCAACGGCCCTTGAATCGAGGTCATGTAATCCGGATAAGTGTTTTGACAATTAATGAGCATTGGATTTAATAAGAAATTGATATCGAATTATGATAGATATGAAACTTGCCTTTTATTTGTTCTTCATCGACTCCATCACCAACAGCGGATCCCCGACTCTCCACCAAGAAGAAGGTGAGTACAGCGCACAAAATCACCACTTTTCTCGCAAACATCTTGGACACCAGAGAAAGTTTGAAGCGTGTGTATCATTACCGCCTGCCCCCAAACAATATATATACAATTTGGGTGGTCATACGATCTCCAACCTAGTTATCCCTTTTTTCTAACAAATAGTAACTATCGCATCTGCCTATGATATCAAATTATCTCCTTGACTAATCACCGAACATGAGTGACAGTGAGCATGAAAAAATGGTAAATGATACGGAAATATAGTATCAATATCAGTTCTTTATTATTCCATACTTTCCAGAAGAATACCATCTGTTGAACTTAAACTGAATTTTGGGGTTTGCAAATCAAAATCACAAACTTTAAACAAGAATAAAGAATAACTTGAGACCTTTCAGGAAATACATGGCACACGAAAATCAATTCCACCCCTTCGCGACAGCGTCATTCAAATAAACTTAAAGCGCAAGTTTAGTTTCGGCGTAGTTTTGTTATTTGAAAGCATTATGCCCTAAGATCATATCACACCAATAAGAGATTCTGAATGTCTTTCTTGTTTCAAGTTAATTATTGAAATATCTCGGGGGGGGGGGGGAGTGGGCGAGATTTTCGACTACATTTTAAGGTGTTCAGGTAATCTGAAGTATACCTAAGCTGAAAGATCAGACTCTGATCTTTCTGCTGAGGTACCTGTGGATGCTATACGCACGCCACTTTTGGTGCATTGGGCCTTCTGAAGTGGCACATGGCAGCCGCTATGAAAACTTGTGTTATATCTTTGAATTTGTTTTTATGCTGTTTATGTTAATTAAAGTCATTTTGTAAAAGCTTGAGCGGGCCCCTGGACCCCACGCCGCGACGCTGCGCTCGCTTCGCATGTTGGAGAGTGGCGCATTACAAACTCTCGACAAGAAATATGGCACTTCAACAATAATAATTGAGAACCTAGATTGTAAAATGTAGTCAAAAATCTCGGGTTCCCCCCCCCCCGCCCGAGAGTTTTCAATAATAGAAAAAAAATCGAAAGACATTCAGAATCTGTTATTGGTGTGATATAACCTTTGGGCGTAAAGCTTTCAAATAACAAAACTACGCCAAAACTAAACGTGTGCTTTAAGTCAAATAGACTGCTCTCCCAGCGGGCACTGCATAACATAAATATTATTATTACCCTTCTCTGTTTTAAAATGCCGAGCGTCTGGCTAGAAAGCAAAAGGTACCATTTTCAAAAGTTTTTGGTATGACTCAGCCGGGGCTCGAACCTCCAACCTTCCAAACGGGAGGTGGACGCTCTAACCACGATAATTTACAACAATATCTGGAATTATGGTCAATAATATGAGCCTCTTCAACGACAACTGAGGCAGATCATTTTCGTATAGTTAGTGATAAGCAAGGAAGTTATCAGATCTCTAAAAGCTGGCATATTTTATGTTATGCTTTATTCTAGTAATAAGCACGGATGTTACCAAATCTCTAAAAGCTGGCATATTGTATTTTATGCCTTATTTTAGTAATAAGCACGGAAGTTACCAAATCTCCAAAAGCTGGCATATTGTATGTTTTGCTTTATTGTACTTGATGAATTCAAGTAGGCCTATCATGGTGCGGTATCAATCATCGCGCTATATCAAAAAATAATACATTTCAATCTTCTCTATGTAAGAGACAAGTTGACATGAAATTATATACTTGAAGTGTATGATTGCATATCATCTGATGTAAATTGAAATGCTCTAGATGTACGATGATTGATGCTACATATCAATTGATAGGCACGGTGATATGCCTCTTATTTTATCAAGTAAAATAAAGCACGACATGTCAGGTACAAGGAAAAATATTACAAATATAGTTTCCGCACTTCTCACATCGTTGCCTAGTTTAAAGTTAGCAAAGATAATTCTTAAAGACAAAATTAAATGTCCTGCAAAATCAATTTATTTATGCGATTCAGGCTAGAGTTTGTACAAGAACCAGCGTCGAACATTTACATTGTGATATCAAACTTCTGGTTTTAACAACTATGATCATGTATTGATATTTATCATCAGAATATACATGTATATATATAAATATATGAATTTGTTAACTTCATTCAAAGTTACCAAAATTACGACACCAGACCGTCACTTCTCTTTCATTTACCTACGCAAGCATCTTATTTCAAAAGAGTAATCGTTAAATGGGTCCCAAAATGCAATAATACATTAAATATGTTTAAGCTTATGCTCAAGAATGTTATTCTCCAACATAAACTGATTTTAATTGATTGATGAAGCAACAATACACTACCACTCTACAGTCCCTTTATTATTGTAAGAGTCGCTATGGGGTGGGGTATCCACACCCCACCCCACCCCCAGTCATGAGCGTAGTCGGCAATTCCTGGTGGTATGAAGAAAGGAAGGACGAAAGAAAGAAAGAAAGAAAGATAGATAGATAGATAGATAGATAGATAGATAGATAGATAGATAGATAGATAGATAGATAGATAGATAGATAGATAGATAGAATTTCTACATTTCAACCCATTTAGATTTACATTGAAATGCCTCATACATGCATGTACCCAATTTGATCTCACATTTCTTTTCTAAGTTATCGTGGTAATTATTACGACAACTTAAAAGGCATCATATAACAATGTTTCCAGTTTAAAAAATTATCAGCTATACATGTACTTGACTCTCCATAATACTATTGACTCTGATAAGGTTTGATAAGGAAGCCCTGAAAACAATGCGGTTTAAAACAATCGTTATGTGCTGTTAAACAGTGAAAACCTTTGAGTAACCATTCCAGTTTTCCCCCATAGACTGCTGCGTAACAGAATTTTCGTCAGCTGACAACAATTAGGGTGCCAATCTTTATCTGTGCATGTTATGAGTGACAGCATAACTGTCTGAATTTTTGTGTTCTATGGTGTTAATTTGTCCATTCAAACACCGTCAGACATATGTCAGATAGCAAAGTTTGACAATCTTTTGAATGGAGCTTTGTCAATGTTATAATATCTTTAAGAATTTCTGATCAAATTTGGTATACCTATGCATGTACATACCTGATTTTGGCTTATCAATAAACCAAAATCAGATATGTATGAGGCATCATAACCTTTGACCCTTTAAGTCCAAAATATAATTTGTTCATCGCAGTAACTCATGCGACATAAATATTAACCCAAGTTACATGAAAATCCGATGAGCCTTTCTTGAGTTATCGTGGTAAAAAAACTCAAATTGAATATGTATGAAGCCTCGTTACCTTCGATCTTTGAACACCAAAATCTAATCAGTTCATTGGTGCCTCAAAGTACATATTTGACCGACGTTACATTGAAATGCTATAGCTTTTATTTTAATAGTTATTGTGGTAACAAGCTCAAATCGACATGTATGAAGCCTAGTGACCTTTGAGCTTAGACCTATAAACTCCGAAATCTAGTCGGTTTATCTGTGCCTCATACAACATACTTGACCCAAGTTACATAACAAACTCTCGACAAGAAATATGGCACTTCAACAATAATAGGGCCTAATTGAGAACCTATATTGTAAAATGTAGTCAAAAATCTCGGGTCCCCTCCCCCCCCCCGAGATTTTTCAATAATCGAAAAAAAAAATCGATAGACATTCAGAATCAGTTATTGGTGTGATATGACCATTGGGCACAAAGCTTTCAAATAACAAAACTATGCCAAAACTAAACGTGTGCTTTAAGTCAAATAGACTGCTCTCCCAGCGGGCCCTGCATAACATAAATATTATTATTACCCTTCTCTGTTTTAAAATGCTGAGCGTCTGGCTAGAAGGCAAAAGGTACCATTTTCAAAAGTCTTTGGTATGACTCAGCCGGGTCTCGAACCCCTAACCTTCCGAACGGGGGGTGGACGCTCTAACCACCATAATTTACAACAAAAATGGAATTATCATCAATAATATGAGCCTCTTCAACGACTACTGAGGCAGATCATTTCGTATAGTTAGTGATAAGCATGGAAGTTATCTGATCTCTAAAAGCTGGCATATTTTATGTTATGCTTTATTCCAGTAATAAGCACGGATGTTACCAAATCTCTAAAAGCTGGCATATTGTATGTTTTGCTTTATTGTACTTGATGAATGCAAGTAGGCCTATCATGGTGCGACATCAATGATAGCGTTATATCAAGAAAATAATACATTTCAATTTTCTTCTTTGAGAGACAAGTTGACATGAAATTATATAATTGAATTGCATGAATGCATATTATCTCACGTAAATTGAACTCCTCTTGATATACGATGATTGATACTACATATAAATTGATACACATATACAATTGATGTTTGAGGCACGGAGATATGACTCTTATTTTATCAAGTAAAATAAATCACGACATGTCAGGTCAGGTATAAGGAAAAATATTAAAAATATAGTTTCCGCACTTATCATATTGCTGCCGTGATTAAAGTTATACTTACCAAACATATTAAAGACAAAATTAAATGTCTTGTAAAATCAAATTAATTGTACGATTCAGGCGAGAGTTCATACAAGAACCAGTGTCAAACGTTTATATCGTGATTTGGAAGTACTGATTTTAACAACTATAATCATTTATTGAAATTTATCATCAGAATATTCATTCAAAGTTATCAAAATAAAGACACCAAATCTTCACTTCTCTTGCATTTACCTATACGCATAGACATGATAGAAGTATCTTATTTCAATAGAGCATTTTGTTATTTGGGTTCGAAAATGTGAAATAGTTTATCCCACGCAATAAGAATCAATTAATGCTTATGCTCAAGAATGTTTTCCTCCAACAAAAACTACAATACACAACCACTTCCTTATACATGTTAACTCTCTTTATTATTGTTAGAGTCGCTATGGGGTGGGGTCTCCACACCCCCACTCCCACCCCATTCATGAGCGTAGTCGGCAAATTCCTGCTGCAATGAAGAAAAGGGAACAGAAAGAGAGAACGGTAGGAAAGAAGGGAAGGGTGGAGAAAAGATAAAGGGGAGGAAAGGGGAGGGAAGAAAGAAAGAAAGAAAGAAAGAAAGGAAAGAAACAAAGAAACAAACAAACAAAGAAACAAAAAAGAAAGAAACAAAGAAAGTGAAATGAAGTAAGAACGAAAAAGAAAGAAAAAATAATGAACTAGAGCAGTTCGACTGCACCTGGTTGATGGGTATGCCTCCGCAGTCTTCCCTCCCACCCAACTGGATTTATATTGAAATGCCTTATACATGCATGTGCCCAATTTGTTAATCAGAAATGTTCAAGTTATCGTGGTAGTTATGGTTCTGATCAAATTGGGTACACAATTACATATCTTATTTTGGCTCATAAAACCTAATTCACATTATGTATAAAGTCTCATGACCTTTCACCTTTCAAGTCCAACATCAAATCATCGCGGTGCCCCATACTACATAAAACTTAACCCAAATTACATAAATTCTTGAGTTATCATGGTAACGAACCCAAATCAAATATGAATGTGGTCTAGTGACCTTGGACCTTTGAGCACCAAAATCTAATCAGTTCATTGGTGCTTCATACGTACATTTCATTGAAATCCAATAAGTTTTTAAAATAATTATTGTGGTATCAAGCTCAAATCAGACATGTATTAGGACTCGTGACCTTTGACTTTCAACTCCGAAGTCCAATGAGTTCATCTGTGCCTCATACAACATACTTAACCTAAGTTACATAAAAAAATGATGAGATATTCTTGAGTTATCGCAGTAATGAGCCCAAATCAGACATGTATTAGGCCGTGGGACCTTAGGCCGTGGGACCTTAGACCGTTGGCCTTTCAACTCCAAAATCTAATGGGTACATCTTTGCATTATCATACGTAAATTAATTCAATTACATAACAATCCGATGAGTGGGTCCTGAGTTAATGAAAAAACGAGAACCGGTAACAGACGGGAAGAAGGACGGACAGACGGACGAACGGACAACCCGAAAACATGATTTGTCCCCGGCACGCGGAGGCATAAAAATAAGCAAGGAAGGGGAAGGGGGGGGGGGTAGTTTACAGGCATAAACCCTTGTCCGTCATGCTACACAAATCAGGGTCTGAACAATCTGTGCTGCAGACTAGTTTCTCCATAGGCCCTGTGTTATAGCTGCTCCGTATGTGGCACGTGCCCTAGTCACCAAGATTAGTCTTGGCTCAAGGCGCTGTGAAATTGTAGTGCCAAAATAAAGTCTGTGCCTGCAGACTAAAGGGGGGGGGGTGCAGGAGGAGTAACAATAATTGACCAGCCACTCATGTTCACCATTTAGCACATATCTTGAACGAAGACAGTGGGCAATATCAGTTGTAAAAACAGTTTGCAGTAACAAATTTTAAAATCATTTGCTCTTCTACACATATAATCAGTCTGGCTAATGCCACGTGGCAAGACATTAGCTAGCAGAGTGGGGACAGTACACATTATCAGCCCCCGCGAATTATTGACCAATGAGTGCGCGTGTCAGCCTCCGCGAATTATTGACCAATGAGTGTGCGTGTCAGCCCCCGCGAATTATTGACCAATGAGTGTGCGTGTCAGCCCCCGCGAATTATATTATTGACCAATTAGTGTGCGTGTAAAGGTTAATTAGGATCATTCAAGGGAACAACCTTCACTGGGACTGAGAACCCTATCACGCTTGCCAAATGCATGAGAGATAAATTTGTGGGTAATTTAAAATACTCACACATGCTCTCTTCGTATGTCTCCCCCCCCACCCCACCCCACCAATTTATTGTTTCAGCGTGTGAGAGCGCATGCTTCATAATCCAACCAAGTTCAACTGTCTTTCAGTGGCTAAATAGAGGGGCTGCGAAATGCGTCCTTTGAGTGTGTCATGTACATATATTCTCCAACCCTGGGAGGGCACCGCCATCCACAGCCCTCTCTATTTTCGAGCATTATTCTTTTGTTTTTGATAAGACCTAATAACATCGTACGTTCAAAGGGAAATTTGTAACGTCTTGCCTCCGGGGGGGGGGCAGTTCATTACAGTACAATACGTTGTACAACCATTGGGCGCTTGGAAAAACGCCGTTTAAAAAGCGGATTGTGTTGTTGTTCACTGGTCGTATCGATGTACGTGCGCTACATTGAAAAGGGTTTCAAAAGTCGCTTCAAAATCAGGTAAAAAAGGTATAGTTTTAACAGAAGGTTTACTTCAAAAGGGTATCTTTTTAGATCGCCGATAATTACATTACTTGTTTAGGGTATTCTGAGATCGACTTTCAATTACTTGTTTAGGGTCTATTTTGAAAGTCCATACACGCGCATGGTGTACACCTTGTAATGACACTGCCCCTCCCCCCCCCCCCCGGGCTCTTCCCCATGCACTTTGTTTATCCGGAATGATCAATTAATCGGTAAAACTGTACAATTTTCTCATCCCCTCAACGACCCTTTCCCTCCCCAGAAGGCTAGAAAAATAAATTACATCTCTCGGATGGTCAAAATGTAGAATTTTCGCACTTCCTGTTCGTTAATGGATATTAACATTATGTAGGCCTATGGCAATTTGTCATTATGAATGTCATAGAAAGTGCATTTTTTGGATGAAAATATAAATTGTCTAAACTAAGGGGGGACCCTACCACACCCTTCAAGTTTTATTACTCATCATTATATTCGACAAAGTATATAGGGGCCTACAGTATCTTCTAATTACACATAGCATATGCCTAGTAGGATTTGTATGTGCAAATTATAGTGTACAACTACGGCCGGAACTACGGTCGTAAATAAAGGCCGAGGGATAGGCGTGTACGAAACAAATTGCAATATTAGCAGAAGTTGGTCAATATCCTTTCATTATTGATGTTTGCCGACTAATCGCAAAGTACATGGCAAGAGTGAACAGCATCGATGTTACTTCCTTATTATTCCATGCTTTCCAGGGGAATAACATCTGTGGAACTTAAACTGAATAGTTTTCGCTCGGTAAGCTCAGTTTGGGTTTACAAATCGAAGTCATAATCATTGAACAAGAATAAAGATTTCCCAAGCCCTTTCGGAAGAATGCATGCATACACCCGATCAATTCCAGCCCTTCGCGACAGCGTCATTCAGCTGAAGCCACAGGTTAACAATGACCACAGTTTAAAACATGTGAGCTACAGTCTTTGATAAGCTCTTAAAATAAAGCCCTGAAAAAAATTGTATTTCAAAATGATGATTTAGTGCTTTAAAAAAGTGAAAATCTCCAAGCACTCAAATTGACCGGATTCACCTGCTCATTTCCTCCCATAGACTTAGTGTGTACAGATCTAGGCTATTTTATCCTCCACCTGAGTGGAAATTGTTTATTCATGTATATCCTGCCAGTGGCAGCATAACTTTTTAAACTCTTGTATTCTATTGTGTCCATTTGTCCATTTGAACACTGTAATGTGAATGTAAATTCTCACACCATACACAGATTTACCTGCATGCAGAACGTTTGGATAAACCATACAAAACAATGTACAAAAACGAGAGTGGAAAATATTGTAACTTTCAATTCAACATGTTTATTATTAATCATCACAAATTACATCCATTTGTCTCATTTATTGTGCTTTCTCTGTAATGACATATAACAGAACGAGTGGATCAATAAATTAATACAACAGTCAACATAGAGGGTGGGGGGGATGAGGTGAATGAGAAACAATACATTCCATTGTCATCTAGGTACCTACATGTACAAGAGCATCATTTTCTCATACAGAAAACCAAATACAGTAAGACAGACTGTTATTTCAGGAAATATAATCATCTAGCAGGGACAATGTCATAAAGATGCCACCTGCTTTGAAAATATATTTGGAGATAATTACATAACATTAAAAACCCTACTTCAAATTTGCCAGTTGCTTGTATAAACAATTGTACTCACATTCATTTGATGATCAATTTATACAATATAAGGATCAACAGGCAAAATGTTTGAAATAATCTCTGTAACATGCTGTAGTGGTACAGAAACATGAATTTTAAGACAACAACATAAATTGTTTTTTTATGATACTGTCTCACTGATCTATCGGCACAATAATAGATTGTCAAACATGACTGGCCTGTCATAGAGAGATTTGACAGAAACCTGAATTAACACTTTGGGTGCTAACGGTGTAACGGCTTGCCCACAAATAACTTCAATGGGGTACTATCGGTGCACCGGTTCGCCAAGAAGACAATCAATACCATTTCTTTAAACTCCAGCAATAAACATCACTGATAGTCCTACCAATGATATTTCTCGTAAAATGAAGACACATTGAAGCAACATAATGAGAAAAAAATGTTTTGTCTCGATAGCATTTGGGATTTTACAAGAAGCTGTGCATGTTTGAAAGGTTATACGTATAAATACACAAGAATCTATTCTCTGGTTAACATATATAGATTTTAGCTCAGCACCCAACGTGTTAATCACACTGTATCCTCAGGCTTTTAACATCAAAATTCCCTGAAATCATTGATTACATTGCACTCTCAAAATATAACAGTTGATTTCAAAAGCACTCGGCTACAATTAAAATGCCAGTGAGCAGGAATACTCATCCTGCAACAAAATACACTCATGAACCTGTAAAGAATGAAAACAGCCAAAAACAAATACATTTTATGGCTGATAATGAATAATAACAGTGAATAATAATAATAAATCAATTCTTCATTTGTAGATCAAATTGCTGTGACAATGACTTGTTCCAGAGTGCAGGAATAGACCAGTTTATAGTTTCAGCCAAATACAGTTTTAGTTGATCAGTCAAACTTTTTGTCAATCTTCCACAAAGTATTCTATTGTCACCCTAGACATCAGAAACCAACATCAAACACACTGAAAATTGTTTACAGTGACAAAGTGTGATGTTTAACTTATCGGAGAGCATGTAGCAGTATGTACATTACCTATGGGAAATGTCGAGGTCCTCCCCGCCCCCACCTCCCCCCCCCCCCACCCGATATTATATTTTACACATTGAGCAATTTCACAAGTATAGGGGAATTTCAGAGTAAGTAATATTTTAGGGCATTGATAAATCATACAGGTCTATCTTAAAAACATAATTGCAAAGAATTTCATGCTCTACCATTTACCAAAACTATACTTGGGCTTTAATAGATGGAACAAATTCGTTCTGAACCTGCACACTATTAACCGCCTTACTCATAATTTGGCCAACACAGTGCAAATTCATACAGAACATCAAATTTCTTGAGTGCCGGATCAAAATAATATGTACACTTTATGAGCACAGATATTTTCAACAATTTGAGAATCACGATGTGATAAATGGAGGGGACTGGGCTGCATCTGATATGCACTTCAGTATTTTACGTTTGCATTATTTACAGTCAAATCTGTGTTAGTGGCCACCTGTCTGTAGTGGCCACAAAAATCCTGGGGGGGGGGTACTTGCCTTGTAACGTAAACGGAAGTGTGCCGCTCTAATAGGTGACTTTTTCGCGAAAAAATCCTTAAACATGGGTATGGTGTTTGGGAAAACAATCCTTAAAACATGGGTCATGATTTTGAAATTTTACGATTTACACTAGATATTTTTGCCTATTTCATTGCTAAAATGCTAAAAATGCACCAATAAAAACCCTTAATAATAGGTACCATTTTCCGCCAAAATGACCCTTAAAAAAGGGTCGGGTTTTTTTACTTCAGCCGCACACCCCCGTCGGAACCAAATTTGAGTACCCCCCCCCCCCCCCCCCCCCCCCGGAACACTAAAATGATTCCCCTGGAGACAAATTATGTGTTACAAAACCTGTCTTAGCAGCCACCTCTCCATAAAGGCCACTTTTTCCCCTCTGGACAGGCTTCACTGTGTATATTCATTTATTCATTTGCTTATTGCTGCTTATACTTTGGATGTCAACCTTTTCCCACAAAGCATCACAATGTTCTGTGGATTTGAGCCCTCTTGTGATGGCTTGTCATTAAATGTGAATATCGATAATTGAGAGAGAAAAATAATTTGTAGAAATGTTTTTCTTTTACACAGTAAGAAGCCAACAAGAGTCTATACAGCACTGAACATGTAACAAATGTATATTTCTCAACTTTGTGTAATCTCAATGGAACCTTTTACCTGAAAGTATTGTGCTCAATCAATTGAATCAATGTTTAAATTCAAATATATACATTACAACAAAGTTGTCATGACTCCAAGGCCAAGCCAGCAGAAACATTGTGGTATCAGTAGTTTTGTTTTGTAAAAAAAAATGAATACACGTTTAATAGTTGTACATTTTTGCATTCTTCTCCAGATGAGTTAAAAAAACATCTTCAATTATTTATCGTTTTGATGTATTTTTGTATTCTGATAAAACTGCAAACTAGTATTCACATGGATGGACTACTGAAAACTCATGTCAAGTCTGTAATTGGACTGTTGATACACATTGTTCCATATATTGTATTGCAGTTATGCAATACTGATATGGATATTTTTAACAAAGCTTTTCATTGTTTTTAACAAAGCTTTTCATTGGACCAATATTTTTTAGTTAAAAGCATTGCAATCATTTCTGCCAGATATTTGGTAATTCAGATTATTCTCTTGAAGCTGTACACATATATCATTTCCTCTGAGTCATCCTGAAATATACCTGTTCAACAAGTTTGGAATATATAAATATATACATATATATATATTCTTTCCATAGCCATAATAAGAAATTGCATAGAGTTATTGTTTGGTCTCAACTCATGATTTCTGCATGTTCTTTTAACATCTGACCCGCAATCACAAGCCTCTGAATTTCGCTGGTCCCCTCGTAGATTTCCGTTATCCTGGCGTCCCTGTAGTGTCTTTCAGCGGGCATGTCAGTGACGTACCCCATCCCACCGAGAATTTGGATTGCCTGTAAAGGGGAAAATGGAGATTAAAAACAAGTGGAGATATCGTTACAGCCAACATAACTTTTATGGGCAGCTGCAAAGATACACAGAGTGGAGATGGGTAAACAGAACCTGCATATTTTTCCAACAGGATAGGTGGATTAAAAAATCAAGTCGTTTAAATAATTGATTTATATCACAAGTTAATTTGATTTAAGAACACATCTTTGATATTAAATTAAAAAACAAAGAAATATATAAAACATTGGTCATGTTACAAAAATGATGGAAAAAGCACGAAAAATATCAAGATTTGATTTGTTCCCATTGTTTGTAGAAAAAATGACTTTTTAGATGATGGATTCATTTAATGTATAAACCCAATTTGTCACATATGGGGGTAGTGTTTGGGTCGATATAAACAAAATCCATTTACAGGGTTTGTACAGATTTCTGACTTGCCATGACTTTCCAGAGCAGAAACTGTAAATTACCATGATCATTTTGACATTTATAAAGTATGTAAAAGGTACATCGTTACAATACTAGCAAGCTCCTAATCAAGGGTCATTTTAAAAAATATCTTGAATAAAAGATTTTCCTTGACTTTTCAGAATAAATTAAAATTTTGGCCAGAGAGAGAGTAATTGTGATGGAAGGTACAGATCCCCCAAGATGTAAGGCGCAAACTGTGTAGAATGTGTTGTAGGCCGCTGGTTGTTGTAAGTATTCAACTAAGCAGTTGCCGCCACAGATGCCTGACGCGGTGAGTTGGCTCAGTGGTAAGAGACGCCGCTTCTGGTCGGGGAGGTCGTGAGGTTCGAGGCCCGATTGGGTGTTAGCCAAAAGACCATTAGTAAAAATGGTAACTACTGCCTCTAGCTCTGACGCTCGGGACGGAATACTAAATGGTGGTAAGGGAGTTATGCGACATGGGACTACCAGGGACATTACACGAACCTACACTTGTATGTCGAACTGTCTTTTGTGGCAGCTATGTTGGCCATATAGGGTTACTGAAACGGAGATCAGGCAGCCACCCGAATGTTCCACATAGGAGCGGGAACAGATTTAACTTAACACATATGCCTGTATGTGTAGTACTTGATGACCAAGCATGCATTAATTGGGTGTGGGGCAGAGATTTTGATATATGAACAAGATGTCTTTTTTTTCAATGAAGTATCATCTTGTTAAAAGATGGTTGTATATGCAAATAATAAACTAAATTAAGAGTAAACAGATTTCTACTGCTAACTGCAGGAATGTTTTCATGGTCCTGCAAACATCAAACTGAATTGAACTGCCTAAATAAGTCACTGAATAGTCTAACAGGCAAGAATTTAACATATAATAAACAATGCTTCCAACTTCTCCGTTACGCTAAGCAAGAGGAAGGCTCACTAAATGTGTGTTGACTGGCATGGATGCGGCTCTAACGGACATACATGTCATAATGCACAATGTTCATGGTACTGCACAAAAATTGCTTGCGAGGAATTTCCAGTCCGCTAGCAGGAGGTAAGCTAAAAGGGATCGGCTGGAATAAATGGTCAATTGTTTTTTCTCACTCTCGGGGTGGTTTGTATTGGGGGGCTGCAAGTACCTTGTTAATGGTAGCTTAGCATTTTGCTTATTTGCCGATTTTGTTTTATGAGAAGGCATAATACACGGAGGTGTATGCAAGAAAATATGGGGACCCCAAGAAATTTTATTACATGAGAAGGTAATACACCCAAAAATTGGAACGAGAATTATCCTCGTAATAAGCGAGTTCATTGCTAAACATAGGTGGCTTGTTATAACAAGGTTTTGGCCTGTATTATCGTTAAAACTTCTCTGTTTCTTTTCGCAGTCCACGCTCGATGGAGGCAAAGGATAGGAATCGGCGGGCCCAAGCCCTCGGCATTGTCAGGCTTCCGTTGACTGCGCCATCGACTGACAACGCGACGACGCCACCAAACGAGAAGGCCTTCACCAGCGCCATCTCAATCGCTTCCAGACCATCCAGAGCCAAACTGGCGGCGACATGGAGGTCAGAGTGGAGAGGCGCCAGGCTATCTGACGTGAAAGGCGGCCATGCTGAAGGGATCCGTCTGAACTTCACCAAGTTAGTCCATTTGTTGTCACAGGCATATAGTACTGTAGGGACACGTACCTGGGGGGGGGAGTCGCGGAGACGAGAGCGTCTGGGCTCCCACCTACTGAGAGGGCTCGAGCCGGCTGTAGGGACTTAATCGCTGAGTTACTGGTAGGTACGGCCAATGTATGTTCCAGTACATATGTATTTTCCATGAAATTTTGCTTCAGATGAGGAAGTTCGCGGGATGAGTAATATTTTCAGCGATTTTAGTTGTATTTGCATTTCACGAGGGTTGTACAGGAATAATGAGGAAGTGAAAATTTTCGCATGGCAGTAAGGTTGCGAATTTCGCACAAGGAATTAAAGGGCCACCGACAATATATATCATACATGTAACGGGGGTAATTCTCCCACCCAAAAGGAGGTGTTAACAATGGTTCCAATTAAAAAAAAAGAATGAATTTTTCCATCAGGGAAAGTAAGTCTTCGCGGGAGAGCTGTAGCCTGGGGGGGAGGGGAGTTGTCCTCATGAGGGGATTATGTTTCCAGCCAGGGGGGTTGCTCACTGCGGTGGAAGCTGTCTCTTGGGCGTTGTAGCTCAGGGAGAAGTTGTTCTATTTGATGAAGTGTTAGATGGGAAGTCCCCCTGGTAGAGTTGTCCTCTGGAAGAAAGTGGTCTTAGAGGCCCCGGTAAAAAGATGTGAGAAGATTGTGTCCGGCAGATATTCCCTGTTAATACAAAATTTTGCTCAGGTTTTCGACCAGGACTTAATAAAAATAAAACATAAAAATAAGGCGAGGTGTTCAAGAATAGCCATGCCAATTGACTGCCAAGGTTGGCCTGTGTAATGCTATAGTCTAAATTCCATAACTCCAGTCATAAAGTTTTTTCACAAAACTAATTCAATGATGATTTTGGTATTTTAGTAAGCTACAAGCAGAGGCTTGCTTAAATTAGTCTAACTTCACTAGTCAGTGAGAAATTTGTGGGCATGCAAACACTCGCGCAGAGAATTGTTTTGGGGGGGAGGGGGAAATTTACATCCGGCCAACGACACATCGCAGGGCTGTCCAGCCATGGCTCCGCTGAGTGAGGTTTAGGGGCAATGTCAGGAGAAATGTGGCCGCAGAAAATTTGTGGATTTTATTTCTTGACAAGCCCTGCCATACCCTAAACCCCCCCCCCGCCGCCCTCGTACCTAAGTCCAACCCCAAAAAAAGATACAGTGGGAATTTTTACTATTAATTACTGCACACATGTGAGGCATTAAAAATGATGGGATCGAAACATAACATTCAGATTACAGGCATGATTTCTCATCCATGCATGTGTAATGTTTTTTGTGTTCTGTCAGTTTTTGGCTGATTTAATCCTCATGAAAGGCCCAGGCAAGCGCGCAAAATGGAGGAGGTAAAACTAGTTTATTTTATTCATTTGAAGAGAGTGCTGTACAACAAAGTGCTGGATGAGAAGGATTGTTCAAAAAAAGAATAGATAATTTTGGCCATTTAGTGATAAAAAAAGTGGAAAATTCGCCGGTCTATTTCCGGCCAAAGGGTTTCTTTAGAAAGTTTCCAATTTCGCCGGAAAATTTCCAAACCCCTTTGCACCTAGCTGGTTGTTTCATGGATAGATGGCATCTGTATAGGTATTAGGAAAATAAAGTTCACTTGAGAACTGTTTCTCGATTTACAGGGAGGGGGCAGCCAGTGGCCAAAACTAGGCAGGATCAGAGGCAGCAACTCTACTGCAAGGGTCCATTATCAGGTAATGGTTCAGTGCATTGGATATTTTTATGCCTCCGCAATGAAAGTTGCCGGAAGGCATTTGTTTTCCCGGGTTGTCCGTCCGTATGAAAGGCGGCGTGAACCGTGCCCGTCTGTCCTCGTTACCAGGATCCGTTACGCTTTACCGCCGATGCGATAACTTAAGAACCGCTGGATGCGATTTTCATGTAACTGATCAAAGTATGTACTATGGGGCCAACATGAAGCTGATTAAGATTTTGGAGGGGCTGAAAGGTCAAAGGTCAGAGAGTTACGGCCCTAAAATAATGTCTGATTGGGCTGCGTTACCGCGTATATACTTGTGAACCGGGGGGGGGGGCGGAGGCGGGGCGGATCGGGATTTTTATGTAACTTGGGTGAAGTATGTATTATGAATTCAAGAGCAAAATGAACTGATTAGATTTGGGGTTGAAAGGTTCCAAAGGTCAAAGGTCACCTGGGCCTATATGGTCTGACGTGGGGCCTCGTTACTGGCGATAACTTTTGAAATGGAAAGTTGGATTTTGATGTAACTTGGGGTGAAGTATGTTATTATATGCAACAATGAACACGTGATTAAGATTTGTTGGAGGTCAAAGGTCAAAGGTCACCGGGCCCTAAATATGGTCTGATTTGGGCTGTTACCGAGCGGGGGGGATGGGGGGGGGGGGCGATAACTTGTGAACGGCCATCGGATTTTGATGTAGAGCTTGGGTGAAGTATGTATTATGAAGCAAGCCAATGAAGCTGATTAGATTTTTTGTGGTTGAAAGGTCAAAGGTCACCTGGCCTAAAATAATGTGCTGACGTGGGGCTCGTTACCCGCTATAGACTTTTGAAGTGAAATTGGATTTGATGTAACTTGGGTGAAGTATGTATTTATGGACGCAACAAGATGAACTGATAAGATTTTGGAGTTGTGAAAAGTGCAAAGGTACGCACCGGGGCCTAAAATATGTCTGACTTGGGATCGTTACCTGGGTTGACGACATTAAGGGCAGATTATTTGTGAATTGGCCGCGTTGATTTTGATGTAACTTTGTGTGAAGTATGTACTTATGATGCAACAAAGTGAACTGATATAGATTTTGGGGATTGAAAGGTCAAAAGGTCAAAGCGTCCACGAGGGCCTAAACAATGTGCTGATTGTTGGCTCGTTACCGACGATAACTTAAGAAAGGCATAGTTGGATTTGAAATTAACTTGGGTGAAGTATGTATTATATGGCACCAATGAACATGAATAGATTTTTGGAGTTTCAAAGGTCAAAGGTCACGAGGAAGTGATAGATGTCTGGTATTTGTGGCTCAATACCATGATAACTAAGAATGGCTGGTCGATTCTGATGTTACTTGGTGGAAAGTATATATCTGTAAGGTACCAATGAAACAATCAGAATTTAAGGGGTTTAAAAGGTCAAAGGTCCAGAGGTCAACAAGCTCCATACTTAGTGTCCTTAAAAGTTTACCAGGCAATAATGAGAACGGCTTATCGGATATTGATTGTAACTTGGGTGAAGTAAGTGTTATAATGTAGCCAATGAACTGATCATAGTTTTGGGGTTTAAGGTCAAAGGTCAACGAGGACCAGAAATACTTGATATCTATTTACCCTACGATAACTTGAGAACGGCTTATCGAATATGATGTAATTTGGGTAAAGTATGTATATATGGGGCATAGATGAGATTTCAGAGTTGAAACGGTCAAGAGTTACGATGCCGCCGTACATTCAAAGTTTCGGAATTGATGGGGGTGCGGAGGCATACCCCATCTGCTGCGCGCAGCCGAATTGCTCATTTTTTGGGGGGGAGGTGGGATTTGGGAAGCATGTGATATGATTGATTCTAATTTAAAAGAATTAACAGGTTTCCACGCATAGTATAAAAGGTGGAGTACTATTGGTGATGGATGTTTTGAAATGGCAATGATTTTAGGCAAACTCCAGACAACAATGGGGAGCATTAAAAAAATGGAATGAAGCATTTTTTTTTTCATGGCAATCTGCTCCCCCCCCCGCATTTGTGCTGTGTGTGTGTGTGTGTTGTGTGTGTGGTGTGTGTGTGTGTGTGTGTGTGTGTGTGTGTGTGTGTGTGTGTGTGTGTGTGTCTGTGTTGTCTGTGTGTCTAGTGTGTGTCTGGTGTGTGTCTGTGTGTGTCTGTGTTCTGTGTCTGTGTCTTGTATGTGTGTGTGTGTGTGTGTGTGTCTGTGTGTGGTGTGTCCTGTGTGTGTGTCTGTGTGTGTGTGGTGTTGTCTGTGTCTGTGTCTGTGTGTTGTGTCTGTGTGTTGTGTGTGTGTGTGTGTGTGTGTGTGTGTGTGTGTGTGTGTGTAAATGTGTGTGTGTGTGTGATTACTCAATTGTTTGCAAGGACTCTGCAATTTATTTGACAAACCAGGAGTGTAACTGTTTTATCTTTCAAGGCAGCGTCTGTTTTCTCTGAAATCTACGGCATGATTGAAGCATGATTCTTTAAAAAAAGCAACTCCACCAACCTAGGCTTGATAAGGCCATTGTATTGATTGTGACTTTGATATCACCTTTTGTAAACGTTTGCAATCAATTAAAGTGTGTAAATCTCTGTAAAACAAGTCTAAAACACAATTTTCTGGGTAATAAGTAATCATCAGGCAGAGAGTTGTCAGCATCTGCTCACACTTGAGTAACACATTCCATGTCAATAAGTTAATGGGGCTAATCTATTTCGGGAACAGAAATTGACATCCAGGTATTTTCCAACACCTGTGTTTTTGAAGAACCTACTATGATTGACAGAAATTTTTAACAAACAACTTGTTGAACCCTAGCCTGAATGATCCACACTCATTCTTTGTAAATGATTATCATATTAGTCATTGCAAAAGTCAAATGAGTAACTGTAAAAAATGCCTGAATTCAAGTCTAATGTGTTTTCTGGACTACTACTCTTCATACATGTGTCAAACCTTTAAGCTGAGAACATTGCATATAATTTCTGAGCAAAACCTTTGTTGTGGTGATGAA